>JAFLJL010005279.1:115067-135298 GCA_018398815.1 Conus ventricosus
ATCCTCTGTCACGAGTCAGGTCTCTCTCTACTGTCTGTCGCCAGCTCATCTGGTCGTCATATTTTTCTCTGGCCTGTTTGGGTCCCTTAATGGTCTGGTTTGCAGATCTTGGTGGGTCATCTCAAGACATGACCTAGCTAGCAGAGGCGCCGTCTGCAGATGATGGTTAACACAGGACTGTTTGGACCTTCCTGACCTCTTCATTTGGTATAAAGTCTGACCATTGATGCCTAAGATTTTACGTAGCACTTGGGTGTCAAAAGCGTCGAGTTTCTTCTGCTGGGTGTCTTCAGTTGCCAGGTTTCACAGCCTATAACAGCGTTGAAATCACACTGGAGTTATAAAACTTCAATTGATTCCAAGGGAGAATTTCTTGCTGTTCCATATTTGTTCAGCTGATTAAATCTGATGTTGCCTTGCCATACGACACTTCGGTTCATGGTCGAAGACACTGGCGTTGTTGTTGAGCTGCCTAGGTATGTGAAGTTCTTACTTCTTCCACTTGCTTCTGGTCTGTGGTTGTGGTGTTGACCGCCAGCATGTTTTCAGTCTTTTGGCACTGAAAATGAGGTCAATGCTGCCAGCAAACTTGCCGACATGATATTGATGTTGAGACCGTATATGTGCCGATGTACAACATGTATATGTAGCTGATGAGCTGATGTGTGAGGTATATCAGTAGCTGATGTATAAAATGTATATGTAGCTGATGAGCTGATGTATACATTACAGAAGTAAATATTACCTCATAAACACCACAGAAGACTGCCACATAGCTCAGAAGTTATGTTTACCTTGCCACATAACTTAGAAGTAATGTTTACATCACCACATAACTCAGAAGTAATGTTTACCTCACCACACAACTCAGATGTAATGTTTACCTTGCCACATAACTCAGAAGTAATGTTTACCTCGCTACATAACTCAGAAGTAATCAGAGGTGGGAATGAGAAAAAGTGAAAAAGGAGGAAAATTTTTGCGGGGGTCTGGGGGCCGCTGAAGGCCCCCAGTGGGGTCCAGGGGCAACGCCCCTGGTGGGGGTCTGGGGGCGAAGGCCCCTGAAGCTGAAGGATTTTTGTCACTTAACATTGAAAAAATCATAATCTGTGACACCAAATGATCAAGATCAAAAGTGTGCATGTGTGAGCGTTTGAATCATGTGTGTCACTCTGTGCAACTGTGTGTGTGCATGTGTGTGTGTCAAATCATGAAACAAAATACCTCTCCCACTAAACAATCTAAATCTGCATGGAAATGAGAGAGAGAGAGAGAGAGAGAGAGAGAGAATGACGTCACTCACCGATGTTCCAAATGATCCAAGCGTCACATTCGTAAGGCGATCTTTCACTCTGACGCGGTGTTTATCAACAAGAAGATGGTTCAGCGCTGATTTCCCCTTTGAACCATACTTAATAGTGTCGTTGCACCATGTGCACACTGCTAAGCCAGGTCGGTCAGTTTTTTTAATAGAATCCCCCAGTCGAAGTTGCACATCACGGCTGACAGAAGCTATAACGATCTTTGTGTTCACAACTTCATCCAGCCATTTCCAATTCCACTTATTTTTCACTGAGGAATCAATGGAACTTGCCAACACTTTTTCATTTTCATTTAACGTGCGAAACATTTTCGCCTGTCACCAGTCAAAAACTTATGAAAAAAAAATGGCGGCGAATAAGGTCTGCGGATTATTTCCCTTTGGTTGATAGATTCGGTTAACCGCGTCGTACGTTGTTCTACTTGTCTCGGGAGGGCTCATGTTAAACGGAAATGACCGAACGAATCAGTAGGTAGGTTGCTCGACGAGTCATTCGCTGACGTAGTTTCACCCCCTCGCCCTCGCATTACGGCCATGCGAGCGTAGGATTTCGCCTAAGGCGGAAGAGCTCTGATAAATGTTACACCACCCCCCCCCCCCCCCCCCCCCCCAAATTTCTCAACGGATTTGCATCGATCTCAAAAATGACCTCTGAGGCCTCCAAAAAGGCGGAATTCCGCCGAAAGGCGGAAGATTCCCACGTCTGAGTAATGTTTACCTTGCCACATAACTCAGATGTAATGTTTACCTCACCACATAACTCAGAAGTTATGTTTACCTCACCACATAACTCAGGTGTAATGTTTACCTTGCCACATAACTCAGATGCAATGTTTACCTCACCACATAACTCACAAGTAATGTTTACCTCACCACATAACTCACAAGTAATGTTTACCTCACCACATAACTCAGAAGTTATGTTTACCTCACCACATAACTCAGATGTACTGTTTACCTTGCCACATAACTCAGGTATGATGTTTACCTTGCCACATAACTCAGGTATGATGTTTACCTTGCCACATAACTTAGAAGTAATGTTTACATCACCACATAACTCAGAAGTAATGTTTACCTCACCACATAACTCAGATGTAATGTTTACCTTGCCACATAACTCAGAAGTAATGTTTACCTCGCCACATAACTCAGAAGTAATGTTTACCTTGCCACATAACTCAGATGTAATGTTTACCTCGCCACATAACTCAGATGTAATATTTACCTCACCACATAACTCAGGTGTAATGTTTACCTCACCACATAACTCAGGTATAATGTTTACCTCGCCACATAACTCAGGTGTAATATTTATCTTGCCACATAACTCAGATGTAATGTTTTACCTTGCCACATAACTCAGAACTAGTGTTTACCTTGCCACATAACTCAGGTGTAATGTTTACCTCGCCACATAACTCAGGTGTAATGTTTACCTCATCACATAACTCAGGTGTAATGTTTACCTCACCACATAACTCAGATGTAATGTTTACCTCACATATAACTCAGGTGTAATGTTTACCTCGCCACATAACTCAGGTGTAATGTTTATCTTGCCACATAACTCAGATGTAATGTTTATCTTGCCACATAACTCAGGTGTAATGTTTACCTTGCCACATAACTCAGGTATGATGTTTTCCTTGCCAATAACTCAGAACTAGTGTTTACCTTGCCACATAACTCATGTATGATGTTTACCTTGCCACATAACTCAGAACTAGTGTTTACCTTGCCACATAACTCAGATGTACTGTTTACCTTGCCACATAACTCAGAACTAGTGTTTACCTCACCACATAACTCAGGTGTAATGTTTACCTAGCAACACAAGAAGAATATCATTTACTCGCCACATAACTCACAAAGGAATCTTCAACAAGGCAGAAAACAGTAAAACAGTACATAAGAAAAGGCAGGGTACATCTTGCTGCCATGATGAGCTACATTCGAAGCAAGATGGACGCCCGACCTCTGTGGGGTGTAGGTGGCCATGTTGTGTCCACATGCTCCTGATCAAAGGTCAGGTGCTGGGTAAGAAAGTGACTAGGCAACAACTGACAAAATTACCTTGCAGGTATAAAGCAGACATATCATTCAAGGGGTATAACTGACAAATGTACCTTGCAGGTATAAAGCAGGTATATCATTCAATGGGGTATCAACTGACAAATATACCTTGCAGGTATAAAGCAGGCATATCATTCAATGGGGTATCAAACTGACAAATATTACCTTGCAGGTATAAAGCAGATATTTTCATTCAAGGGGGTATTAACTGACAAATATACCTTGCAGGTATAAAGCAGACATATCATTCAATGGGGTATCAACTGACAAATATACCTTGCAGGTATAAAGCAGGCATATCATTCAAGGGGGTATCAACTGACAAATATACCTTGCAGGTATAAAGCAGACATATTATTCAAGGGATATCAACTGACAAATATACCTTGCAGGTATAAAGCAGGTATATCATTCAATGGGGGTATCAACTGACAAATATACCTTGCAGGTATAAAGCAGGCATATCATTCAATGGGGTCTCAACTGACAAATATACCTTGCAGGTATAAAGCAGGCATATCATTCAATGGGGTCTCAACTGACCAAATATACCTTGCAAGTATAAAGCAGGTATATCATTCAATGGGGTCTCAACTGACAAATATACCTTGCAGGTATAAAGCAGGCACATCATTGAAGGGGTCTCAACTGACAAATATACCTTGCAGGTAAAAAGCAGGTTATATCATTCAATGGGGTATCAACTGACAATATACCTTGCAGGTATAAAGCAGGCATATCATTCAAGGGGGTATCAAATGACAAATATACCTTGGAGGCATAAAGCAGGCATATCATTCAAGGGGGTCTCAATGACAAATATACCTTGCAGGTATAAAGCAGGTATATCATTCAATGGGTCTCAACTGACAAATATACCTTGCAGGTATAAAGCAGGCATATCATTCAATGGGGGTCTCAACTGACAAATATACCTTGCAGGTATAAAGCAGGTATATCATTCAAGGGGGTATCAACTGACAAATATACCTTGCAGGTATAAAGCAGGCATATCATTCAAGGGGGTCTCAACTGACAAATATACCTTGCAGGTGTAATGCAGGTATACATTCAATGGGGTCTCAACTGACAAATATACCTTGCAGGTATAAAGCAGGCATATCATTCAAGGGGGTATCAACTGACAAATATACCTTGCAGGTATAAAGCAGGCATATCATTCAAGGGGGTATCAACTGACAAATATACCTTGCAGGTAAAAAGCAGGCATTTCATTCAATGGGTATTAACTGACAACATTGCCTTTCAGGTGTGAACAGGCATATTACTGAACCTGGTATCAAATGACACATTCACCTTGAAGGAGTGAAACGGGTGAATAACTTCACAAGACACTCCATGGGACATTTAAATTGGAGGTGTAAAACAGTAAATAACTCACAAGCACTCCATGGGACATCTAAACTGGAGGTTAAAACAGTAAATAACTTCACAAGGCACTCCATGGGACATCTAAACTGGAGGTGTAATAAAACAGTAAATAACTTCACAAGGCATTCCATGGGACATCTAAACTGGAGGTGTAAAACAGTTAATAACTTCACATGGCACTCCATGGGACATTTAAACTGGAGGTGTAAAACAGTAAATAACTTCACAAGGCACTCCATGGGACATCTAAACTGGAGGTGTAAAACAGTTAATATAACTTCACAAGGCACTCCATGGGACACTTTAAACTGAAGGGGTGAAACAGTAAATAACTTCACAAGGCACTCCATGGGACATTTAAACGAAGGGGTGAAACAGTAAATACTTTCACAATGTACTCCGTGGGCATTTAAACTGGAGGTGTAAAACAGTAAATAACTCGACTACGCACTCATGAAACATGTATTCTTGCAGTAACTTCACTAAGTTTTCCATGAGAACGTTACTTTGCAGGTATAAAACAGGTGAATGACTTCACATGGAATTCCATGAGACATGTACCCTGCAGGAGCACAGCAGGCAAATAACTTCAACTGGTATTTCATGAGACATGGACTTCAACAGGTAAATTACTTCGATTCCATGAGACCTTTACATTGCAAGTGGGAAACAGGTACATAACATTATTAGATATTTCATATGACATGTACCTTGCAGGCGTAAAACAGGTAAATAAGTTCAGTAGGTATTCCACTGAACACATACCTTGCAGGCCTGTTCCATATCTCTCTCCACTCTTGTCGTATGTCCTCCAAGGCAAACACACTGTTCTTGTAAGCAGTGTCTGCAAGCAGTCATTACCAGACAGCAGTGCATGCACCATGACACCAATCATGTCTGTCGGCTGTCCCAGTCATTGTAAGACAGCAATACACCATGACACCAATCATGTCTGTCTGCTGTCCCAGTCATTCAGTCATTGTCAGACAGCAATACACCTGGCAGGAAACAGTCATCATAGTGTTGCCAGATTAAGTGAGATTACAGTAGTAGCACATAGGGTTGACATATCAAGTGTGTTGACAGCAGCAGATGTAGCAATGATGGAAATAGTTGTCATCATGTGCACAGGTGTAAAGTGTTCACAGAAAAGGGAGATGTGGCAATGATGGACATAGCCATCATCGTCTTGACAGATGTGTTAACAGTAGTAGTATGAGGCAATGACAGAAAGTGATCACAGTGTAAACATAAATAATACATAATAAATATAATATCAATACTGAAATTAAACACGGCATGTTGGAATAACAGAGCAGGTGGGGGCCGAAGACACAGTGGGAGGGAGACAGAGAGATGAACAGTGGGAGGGAGACAGAGAGATGAACAGTGGGAGGGAGTCAGAGAGATGAACAGTGGGAGGGAGACAGAGAGATGAACAGTGGGAGGGAGACAGAGAGATGAACAGTGGGAGGGAGTCAGAGAGATGAACAGTGGGAGGGAGACAGGAGAGATGAACAGTGGGAGGGAGACAGAGAGATGAACAGTGGGAGGAGGGAGACAGAGAGATGAACGTGGGAGGGAGTCAGAGAGATGAACAGTGGGAGGGAGACAGAGAGATGAAACAGTGGGAGGGAGACAGAGAGATGAACAGTGGGAGGGAGACAGAGAGATGAACAACAGTGGGAGGAGGGAGTCAGAGAGATGAACAGTGGGAGGGAGACAGAGAGATGAACAGTGGGAGGGAGACAGAGAGATGAACAGTGGGAGGGAGACAGAGAGATGAACAGTGGGAGGGAGACAGAGAGATGAACAGTGGGAGGGAGTCAGAGAGATGAACAGTGGGAGGGAGACGAGAGATGAACAGTGGGAGGGAGACAGAGAGATGAACAGTGGGAGGGAGACAGAGAGATGAACAGTGGGCGGGAGACAGAGAGATGAACAGTGGGAGGGAGACAGAGAGATGAACAGTGGGAGGAGGGAGACAGAGAGATGGACAGTGGAGGGAGACAGAGAGATGAACAGTGGAGGGAGACAGAGAGAGGAACAGTGGGAGGAGGGAGTCAGAGAGATGAACAGTGGGAGGGAGACAGAGAGATGAACATGGGAGGGAGACAGAGAGCATGAACAGTGGGAGGAGGGAGACAGAGAGATGAACAGTGGGAGGGAGTCAGAGAGATGAACAGTGGGAGGGAGACAGAGAGATGAACAGTGGGAGGGAGACAGAGAGATGAACAGTGGGAGGGAGACAGAGAGATGAACAGTGGGAGGGAGAGCAGAGGATGAACAGTGGGAGGGAGACAGACATGAACAGTGGGAGGGAGACAGAGAGATGAACAGTGGGAGGGAGACAGACATGAACAGTAGGAGGGAGACAGAGAGATGAACAGTGGGAGGGAGACAGACATGAACAGTGGGAGGATACAGAGAGATGAACTGTGGGAGGGAGACAGAGAGATGAACAGTGGGAGGACGACAGAGAGATGAACAGTGGGAGGGAGACAGAGAGATGAACAGTGGGAGGAGGGAGTCAGAGATGAACAGTGGGAGGGAGACAGAGAGATGAACAGTGGGAGGGAGACAGAGAGATGAACAGTGGGAGGAGGGAGTCAGAGAGATGAACAGTGGGAGGGAGACAGAGAGATGAACAGTGGGAGGGAGACAGAGAGATGAACAGTGGGAGGGAGACAGAGAGATGAACAGTGGGAGGAGGGAGTCAGAGAGATGAACAGTGGGAGGGAGACAGAGAGATGAACAGTGGGAGGGAGACAGAGAGATTGAACAGTGGGAGGGAGACAGAGAGATGAACAGTGGGAGGAGAGACAGACATGAACAGTGGGAGGGAGACAGAGAGATGAACAGTGGGAGGGGAGACAGAGAGATAACAGTGGGAGGGAGTCAGAGAGATGAACAGTGGGAGGGAGACAGAGAGATAACAGTGGGAGGGGACAGACATGAACAGTGGGAGGGAGACAGAGAGATGAAAGTGGGAGGGAGACAGAGAGATGAACAGTGGGGAGGGGAGACAGAGAGATGAACAGTGGGAGGGAGTCAGAGAGATAAACAGTGGGAGAAGACAGAGAGATGAACAGTGGGAGGGAGACAGAGAGATAACAGTGGGAGGGAGACAGAGAGATAACAGTGGGAGGGAGACAGACATGAACAGTGGGAGGGAGACAGAGAGATGAACAGTGGTAGGGAGACAGAGAGTATGAACAGTGGGAGGGAGACAGAGATGAACAGTGGGAGGGAGACAGAGAGATGAACAGTGGGAGGGAGTCAGAGAGATGAACAGTGGGAGGGAGACAGAGAGTGAACAGTGGGAGGGAGTCAGAGAGATGAACAGTGGGAGGGAGACAGAGAGATGAACAGTGGGAGGGAGACAGAGAGATGAACAGTGGGAGGGAGACAGAGAGATGAACAGTGGGAGGGAGGGACCGAGGATGAACAGGCAGACAAAGAAAGAGGCCTCCCAGCACTACCAATACCACCCAGGTAGAACATACCTGCTTTGATGGCTTCTTCGTCCGTTTTTTCTTTTTTGGACCGAGCCTGAAATAACAAACCCCCCAACGTCACTGTTACAGTCCACCCCCAATGTTTTTACAGTCCACCCCCAGTGATTTACAGTCCACACCCCAATGTTTTACAGTCCACCCCAGTGTTTTTACAGTCCACCCCCAGTGTTTTACAGTCCACCCCCAGTGTTTTATAGTCCACCCCCAGTGTTTTACAGTCCACCCCAGTGTTTTACAGTCCACCCCCAGTGTTTTACAGTCCAACCCCAATGTTTTACAGTCCAACCCCAATGTTTTACAGTCCACCCCAATGTTTTACAGTCCACCCCCAATGTTTTACAGTCCACCCCAGTGTTTTACAGTCCACCCCAATGTTTTACAGTCCACCCCCAGTGTTTACAGTCCACCCCAATGTTTTACAGTCACCTCCAGTGTTTTACAGTCCACCCCCAGTGTTTTACAGTCCACCCCCAATGTTTTACAGTCCAGCCCAATGTTTTACAGTCCACCCCCAATGTTTTAGACCACCCCCAGTGTTTTTACAGTCCACCCCAATGTTTTTACAGTCCAGCCCCAATGTTTTACAGTCCACCCCAATGCTTTAACAGTCCACCCCAGTGTTTTAAGTCCACCCCCAGTGTTTTACAGTCCACCCCCAATGTTTTACAGTCCACCCCCAGTGTTTTACAGTCCACCCCCAATGACACCACAATACAGTCACTACTGTATTCACAAGTGTTCCAATGACACACAATACTATCACTACTGTATTCACAGGTGATCAGTGACACACAATACAATCACTACTGTATTCACAGGTGATCAGTGACACACAATACAATCACTACTGTATTCACAGGTGATCAGTGACACAATACAATCACTACTGTATTCACAGGTGATCAGTGACACACAATACAATCACTACTGTATTCACAGGTGATCAGTGACACACAATACAATCACTACTGTATTCACAGGTGATCAGTGACACACAATACAATCACTACTGTATTCACAGGTGATCAGTGACACACAATACAGTCACTGCTGTATTCACAGGTGTTCCAGTGACACACAATACAGTCACTGCTGTATTCACAGGTGTTCCAGTGAACACACAATACAATCACTGCTGTATTCACAGGTGATCAGTGACACACATACAATCACTACTGTATTCACAGGTGATCAGTGACACACAATACAATCATCTACTGTATTCACAGGTGATCAGTGACACACAATACAATCACTGCTGTATTCACAGGTGATCAGTGACACACAATACAATCATTACTGTATTCACAGGTGATCCAGTGACACCAATACAGTCACTACTGTATTCACAGGTGTTCCAGTGACACACAATACAGTCACTACTGTATTCACAGGTGTTCCTGTGGTGTACCACACATTCATTTCTGTGTTCACAAGTGTTCCAGTGACACACAATAGAGTCACTTGTTGCATGCAAAAGTGTTCGTGTGATATACCATACAATGAAGTCTGTAGTCAAAACAGTTCCAGTACACAACCAAAATACTAGAACTATTGTACACACACACACACACACACACACCACACACACACACACACACACACACACACATGCACACACACAATCTCCAGCTGTCTTTGTATCACACATGACTATATGAGTTTAGTTAAGGCCATTTCTCCTTGAGACTTGTCCACCCAAGAGGGCACACCATGAGTAATAACACAATCAATTCACGTCTTTCTCTCACTTTCTCTCTCCTTGCACATACACACACACACACACGCACACACACACACACGCACACACACACACACGCACACACACACACACACACACACACACACACACACACACTGACAGTCATGGACACATTATCAACCCAGTCCTGACTTTGTCGAGCTCCTTGACAGTAGAGGTGACCTCCCTTCTCAGGATGTCGTACTGATCCTTTGCCTGGTCTTTCTCTCGACATTTCTGTCGATAGGTCTTGTTTAGCTGCAACAACATCACCATGTCTTGTTTAGCTGCAACAACATCACCATGTCTTGTTTAGCTGCAACAACATCACCGTGTCTTGTTTAGCTGCAACAACATCACCATGTCTTGTTTAGCTGCAACAACATCACCATGTCTTGTTTAGCTGCAACAACAAAAACCATGTCTTGTTTAGCTGCAACAACATGACCATGTCTTGTTCAGCTGCAACAACATAACCATGTCTTGCTTAGCTGCAACAACATGACCATGTCTTGTTCAGCTGCAACAACATCACCACGTCTTGTTTAACTGCAACAACATCACCATGTCTTGTTTAGCTGCAACAACATCACCGTGTCTTGTTTAGCTGCAACAACATTCACCATGTCTTGTTTAGCTGCAACAACATCACCATGTCTTGTTTTAGCTGCAACAACATAACCACAGACATCTGTTGATAAGTTTTTTTTTGTGTTTTTTTTTGCTGTCCCAACCTCTGCGCCACCTCTGAGGCAGCGCACCCACGCCGCTCATTCTGACACCCAGTCGACAGCCATAGCCCATCGGCCCCGCCGCAGCCCCGGCACAGCAATCCACAGGGAGCAGTCAATGTCAAGTCGTCAAGAGGCAACCCACTGGAGCAGACACTGCACTGCTGCCGAGTCACTTCGGTGGTGATCAGTGGCGCCTGTTCTGATCTAACATACGCAGGACACCACCTACAAAGCCCCCTACTGATGACAACAATTGCTTTGTCGCGGAGCCGGCGCGAGTGAGCTCTCCCTCCGGAGGGCGCACCACGTCCGTCCAACGACAACCCCCATGGACTCGCCGATACCGGTGACCCCGACAGAACCAAACCAAGGCACAGACGTGGAGAGGACATCGAAATTGAGGTCACCATGAAAGCAGGGCATGAAGGGCCACAGAATTTGAGACATTTAAAAAAAATTTTATGCTGATCGATGAGAATGAGGATGATGAAGATGAACTAATACGGATTTCCATTTCGGTCTGAGACTACATGACGGGCTGTACTCCACGCTTCCTTTCATAATATATCCTGGCGTCAACCAGGCCAAGAGATACAGGCACCTGCAGTGTTGGTCGTAAATTTGAGCAACACTCTCAGAAACGCATCCATTAAGTGGATGAAACTCAACTGTGTGGTCCCAGTCTTCCCAACTGAGTCCGCAGCAAACTCAACTCTAGATAGGAGCTGGTTGGGGGCAGAAAACCCACATGACTCTGATGGGATTTGAACCCACGACCTCCCAGCCGGGAGTCCGCGACGCTAACCACTTCGCCACGGTGGCTGGTCTGTCGATAAGTTGGTTTAGCTGCAACAACATAACCATGTCCATCTGTCGACAAGTCTTGTTTAGCTGCAACAACATAACCATGTCCATCTGTCTATGTCTTGTTTAGCTGCAACAACATAACCATGTCCATCTGTCGACAAGTCTTGTTTTAGCTGCAACAACAAACTACGTCCATCTGTCTATGTCTTGTTTAGCTGCAACAACATAATACGTCCATCTGTCTATGTCTTGTTTAGCTGCAACAACATACCATGTCCATCTGTCAACAAGTCTTGTTTAGCTGCAACAACATAACCACAGCCATCTGTCTATGTCTTGTTTAGCTGCAACAACATAACCATGTCTATCTGTCAACATGTCTTGTTTAGCTGCAACAACATAACCACGTCCATCTGTCTATGTCTTGTTTAGCTGCAACAACATAACCACAGCCATGCTACTCCATCACTGCTGTCAAACGTAGTCCACCCATCAATTCATTCACAAAGCTGCTGTCAAACGTAGTCCACCATCAATTCAGTCACAAAGCCTGCTGTCAAACGTAGTCCACCCATCAATTCAGTCACAAAGCCTGCTGTCAAACGTAGTCCACCATCAATTCAGTCACAAAGCCTGCTGTCAAACGTAGTCCACCCATCATTCAGTCACAAAGCCTGCTGTCAAACGTAGTCCACCCATCAATTCAGTCACAAAGCCTGCTGTCAACGTAGTCCACCCATCAATTCAGTCACAAAGCCTGCTGTCAAATGTAGTCCACCCATCAATTCAGTCACAAAGCCTGCTGTCAAACGTAGTCCACCCATCAATTCAGTCACAAAGCCTGCTGTCAAACGTAGTCCACCCATCAATTCATTCACAAAGCCAACTGTCTTCCGCATCTCAATACCAGCAAAGTCACTTCATGAAGTCTGCTACACAGGAGACTTGACACAACTCATCTGGATATGCCACGACATAACAATCATGGCCACGACATAACAATCATGGCCACCACATTACAATCATGGCCACCACATTACAATCATGGCCACCACATTACAATCATGGCCACCACATAAACATAAAGGACCACAGAAGGACAGACTTTATATGACAATTATGAATTAGTGCAAAGATGATTTATTTTCTTACTTTTTTAAATTTTAAAAGACCACACACTTTCACCAGTAAAGTTGACAGCATACACTTTTTTACTTTTTCTTTAAAACACCAGATACAGTCACCAGTAAGGTTAACAGTATACACTGTATACAATCAACAATGCTCTGCATTATTTGTACAGTAATCAACTTAACAGCATACACTGTGTACAATCTACAATCAACAACGCTCTGCATTATTTGTACAGTAATCAACTTAACAGCATACACTGTGTACAATCTACAATCAACAAACGCTCTGCATTATTTGTACAGTAATCAACTTAACAGTATACACTGTGTACAATCAACAATGTTCTGCATCATTTGTACAGTAATCAACTTTTTGTGTTTATGAAAAAACAAGGTAAATGTATGTGCCATAGCGCAAAAACGTTTCTTCATAGATTTATTCTGACCGACATATTCTTCAGTTCCATCTTCTTGTCACAGCTGAAGTATTCAGTTGGAACTGTGGTAGTATACCTTCACTCTGGCGTCTTTAGGTATCAAACTTAGTGAGAACCAGAATCATAACACAATTCTGCTTTGTAATGGTCACGCTATCCAGAAAGACTACTTTATGCTAGTGATGAATTTGCCTCGGCACTTTCTGCTTTTTACCTAGGTGATGACAGAATGCTATGCAATTCTAACCGGGACACAACACACCAGCACTGTACTGTACACGTCATGTCATCACATGACAGCAACTGTACTGTACACGTCATGGTCATCACATGACAGCACTGTCCTGTACACGTCATGTCATCACATGACAGCACTGTACTGTACACGTCATGTCCATCACATGACAGCACGTACTGTACACGTCATGTCATCACATGACAGCACTGTACTGTACACGTTCATGTCATCACATGACAGCACTGTACTGTACACGTCATGTCTCAACATGTATATCTCATCATATCATGCTCAGTGCCTACAGACCCTGTAAGGTTCTGATGACAATTAGAAGTCTGAGACTGGATGACAGAGACAAAGACTCACACACACACACACCACACCACACACACACACACACACACACACACCACACCCACACACACACACTCTCTCTCTCTCTCTCTCTCTCTCCTCTCTCTCTCTCTCTCTCTCTCTCTCTCTCTCTCTCTCTCGTACTCTAGTATTTTCCATAAGAAAAAAAAAAGAAAACTGGAAGTGACTTACAGACATCATATTCTTGAACTGTGTTGACTTCTGGCTGTGAACTTTCTTCAGTCGATCTTCCATCTGAACATTTGAATCATGATCATTAATGATGTTTGTTGTGAACCCATCTAGTCAGTCCTATTTTTCTCTTCATACGTACAGTATGTATGTTTCACAACATATCTCTGAAATTACCACCAATCTTCCTCATTCCTGTCCGATTGATATGTCACCATAACTCTCTCTTGTTAATGCCTATATTCCCTGTTTATATTGTTTTAGTACCAAACTTCTTTCCCATAAACAATTGCCATCATGTCTTCTATTCCCTTACATTTTCTAGTCAACAAATCACATGAAATGTCTCTTATTGTCTCTCTCTTCTCCCTAGTTAACAATTGTCATATCAGATGCCTTCTACTTCCCTTACCTCCGCTAGTTAGCTAATGCCATCCCATGTCTTCTATTTCTGCTATCATGTGTCATCTATTTTCTCTTACTCTTTTCTCTTACTCTTCCCATTCACCAATTGCCATTGCATGCCATCTATTTCCCTGACCTCTTCTTGATTAAAATACCCATCACATTGTGTTCTGTTCTGCTATCATTGTTCTTCTATTTTCTCTTATTTTTCCCATTCAACAATTGCCATTGCATGCCCATCTATTTCCCTTATCTCTTCCTAATTAAAATACCCACGACATGTGTTCTGTTTGACCAATCTATTTCCATGTAAACAATCAGCATCACTTCTCTTCCTCCACCCCCACTTATTTCTAAGTCACAATTGTCACTACATGTCTTCCAATTCCACACTTATTTCTAAGTCACAATTGCCATCACATGTCTTCCAATTCCTCCACTTATCTCTAAGTAATGATTGACATCCCATGTCTTCCAATTCCTCCACTTATTTCTAAGTAATGATTGACATCACATGTCTTCCAATTCCTCCACTTATTTCTAAGTCACAGTTGTCACTACATGTCTTCCAATTCCTCCACTTTTTCTAAGTAATGATTGACATCACATGTCTTCCAATTCCTCCACTTATTTCTAAGTCACAGTTGTCACTACATGTCTTCCAATTCCTCCACTTATTCTAAGTCACAATTGTCATCACATGTCTTCCAATTCCTCCACTTATTTCTAAGTCACAATTGTCATCACATGTCTTCCAGTTCCTCCACTTATTTCTAAGTCACATTGTCATCACATGTCTTCCAATTCCTCCACTTATTTCTAAGTCACAATTGTCATCACATGTCTTTCAATTCCTCCACTTATCTCTAAGTAACGATTGTCACCACATGTCTTCCAATTCCTCCACTTATTTCTAAGTCACAATTGTCATCACATGTCTTCCAATTCCTCCACTTTTCTCTAAGTAATGATTGACATCCCATGTCTTCCAATTCCTCCACTTATCTCCAAGTAATGATTGACATCACATGTCTTCAATTCCTCCACTTATCTCTAAGTAATGATTGACATCCCATGTCTTCCAATTCCTCCACTTATCTCCAAGTAATGATTGACATCACATGTCTTCCAATTCCTCCACTTATCTCCAAGTAATAATTGACATCATATGTCTTCCAATTCCTCCACTTATCTCTAAGTAATGATTGACATCCCATGTCTTCCAATTCC
Source organism: Conus ventricosus (assembly GCA_018398815.1). Lineage (NCBI taxonomy): Eukaryota > Metazoa > Mollusca > Gastropoda > Neogastropoda > Conidae > Conus > Conus ventricosus. The sequence continues at coordinate 130,646 of JAFLJL010005279.1, forward strand.
TCCACTTATCTCTAAGTAATAATTGACATCATATGTCTTCGAATTCCTCCACTTATCTCTAAGTAATGATTGACATCCCATGTCTTCCAATTCCTCCACTTATCTCTAAGTAATAATTGACATCATATGTCTTCCAATTCCTCCACTTATCTCTAAGTAATGATTGACATCCCATGTCTTCCAATTCCTCCACTTATCTCTAAGTAATGATGACATCACATGTCTTCCAATTCCTCCACTTATCTCTAAGTAATGATTGACATCCATGTCTTCCAATTTCCTCCACTTATCTCTAAGTAATGATTGACATCACATGTCTTCTTTTTCTTTTGTCTTCTTTTTGACTGGTGAGTTGATTTTAACGTGGTGACAGCCCTGATGTGGCCCTTTGCGGTCGGCTGGGCTATAAGCAACATTATCTTATCTTTGTCTTCCTTGTTAACAATTGTCATCACATGTCTTCTTCTCCCTTCATCTGTTGAAAGTTAACAATCACATATCTATTTTCCTCAAATCTTCCTAGTTATTGATAACGTATCTTCTGTTTTCCTTACCCTCTTCCCAGATATTAACTGACGACACTTGTCTTCTATTTCCCCTATCTCTCCCTAGTTATTAATTGACAAAATGTTGCTTTTTCCCCCCCTTTACCCTCTCTCTAGTTACCAATCGACATCTTGTCTTCTATTTCCACTGCCCTTTCCCAGGTATCAACTGACATCATAAATCTGCTATTTCCCTACTCTAGTCTGGTTATTCAATGGACATTCACATGTTTTCTGTTTCCCTTTCTTCTTCCCCACACACAAATCTGTACATTCACCACACATGCATACAGTGTTAATAATGGCACAACCCATGTCAGGTAGGCACTCAAGGTCTGACACGTGCGTTGGGCTAATGGGTAGGTCAGACATCTGCAAAGTCGTAGCCATGAGACCCTCTTCTTGAATTCTCTCATCTTAGTCATTAATTTATTATAAATCAGTTTCAAATCATGCGTAGTGTGGTCTCAAAACTTAGCGGATGTGGTGTAGCATATATGGACTAGTCTGCACGCAGTGATGCCTCCTTGATGAAACTGAAACTTCTCACGACCATACTTTTTCAAATCAGTTTTTTTTCCTAGTTATCACCTCTTTCCTTGTCATGTGGTTTCTTTCTAGTTACCATCGACAGCACAGCCTTATTTTTCTGTCCCACGCCAGACACTTAGTGAAACGGCAAACAAACAAGCCTTACACATTTCTAATCCAACATTTTGTTGCTGTGGTTCAAGCACAGGCATGCATCAAACTTGTGTACTAGTTAACCAGGGAAAACTGAATACCCACAAAGAGATGTCGTTTTTTTTTTTTTTTTTTTTGCACAATTTTGGTGTGTGTTGTCATTGTTCTATATTGCCTGACCACTTGTGTGCAAGCTTTCATGCCGTATCTATGTTATGTACAGGAAAATAAACCTAGTTTGAGTTTGGTATTAAAAGAATTGTCGGGAATTCGCCAATTCAGTCATCTCAGAGTGCAGATATATTATATTTTTCATGACAACCACTAATTATCAAACCGACAGCCCGCTCATACAATGTCGAACACATTGCTGCCAGACCGGCTATGCACAGATGACATTCAGTTCGGCAAGTACAGCACGGTTAGCTGACTGGTGGGGAGCAGCCTGCAGAAAACACCCCTTTCCCTGACCTGCATTCACGGCTTGGCCTCTGCAGCTGCGGGTGAGCTGTAAAACTCCCCTGCCTTTCAAAATTAAGTAACTTGCTCTGAACAGCCATGCATCTCTTTTCTAGTGACCATCTGTCTTTCCATTCCTAACAAGTCTTTCTAGTGACCATCTGTCTTTCCATTCCTAACAAGTCTTCTAGTGACCATCTGTCTTTCCATTCCTAACAAGTCTTTTTAGTGACCATCTGTCTTTCCATCCTAACAAGTCTTTCTAGTGACCATCTGTCTTTCCATTCCTAACAAGTCTTTTTAGTTACCATCTGTCTTTCCATTCCTAACAAGTCTTTTTAGTTACCATCTGTCTTTCCATTCCTAACAAGTCTTTTTAGTCACCATCTCTCTTCCCACTCTAACCATTTCTTTCTACTACCATCTCTCTTCATGTTCCCAACATTTTATTTTTCTAGTTACCATCTCTCTTCCCACTCTAACCATTTCTTTCTACTACCATCTCTCTTCATGTTCCAACATTTTTTTTCTAGTTACCATCTCTCTTCCCATTCCCAACAATTTTTTTAGATTCCATCTCTCTTCCCATTCTCAACATTTCTTTCTATCGCCATCTTCTTCATGTTCGCAACATTTTTTTCTCTACTTACCATCTCTCTTTCCATTTCCAGCATTTCTTTCTATTACAATCTTTCTTCCGTGCCCTCAATTTTTTTCTTGATCCCATCTCTCTTCCCATGTCTTGTCTGTCACAACTCTCTTCACAGTCACATGTCTTGCATGTCACCAACTCTCTTCACGTCACCACATGTCTTGCATGTCACTAACTCTCTTCCAGTCACCACATGTCTTGCATGTCACCACTCTTCTTCACAGTCACCACATGTCTTGCATGTCACCAACTCTCCTCCACAGTCACCACATGTCTTGCATGTCACCAACTCTCTTCACAGTCACCACATGTCTTGTCTGTCACAACTCTCTCCACAGTCACCACATGTCTTGCATGTCACAACTCTCTCCACAGTCACCACATGTCTTGTCTGTCACCAACTCTCTCCACAGTCACCACATGTCTTGTCTGTCACAACTCTCTTCACAGTCACCACATCTTGCATGTCACCAACTCTCTTCACAGTCACCACATGTCTTGCATGTCACCAACTCTCTTCACAGTCACCACATCTTGCATGTCACCAACTCTCTTCACAGTCACCACATGTCTTGCATGTCACCAACTCTCTTCACAGTCACCACATGTCTTGCATGTCACCAACTCTCTCCACAGTCACCACATGTCTTGCATGTCACCAACTCTCTTCACAGTCACCACATGTCTTGCATGTCACCAACTCTCTTCACAGTCACCACATTCTTGCATCAGTCACACGTCTTGCATGTCACAACTCTCTCCACAGTCACCACATGTCTTGCATGTCACCAACTCTTCCACGTACCACATGTCTTGCATGCAGTCACCACGTCTTGCATGTCACCAACTCTCTCCACAGTCACCAATGTCTTGCAGTCACCAACTCTCTTCACAGTCACCACATGTCTTGTCTGTCACAACTCTCTCACAGTCACCACATGTCTTGTATGTCACCACTCTCTCCACAGTCACCACTGTCTTGCATGTCACCAACTCTCTTCACAGTCACCACATGTCTTGCATGTCACCAACTCTCTTCACAGTCACACAATGTCTTGCATGTCACCAACTCTCTTCACAGTCACCACATGTCTTGTATGTCACCAACTCTCTCCACAGTCACCACATGTCTTGCATGTCACCAACTCTCTTCACAGTCACCACATGTCTTGCATGTCACCAACTCTCTCACAGTCACCACATGTCTTGCCACTCAGTCACCACGTCTTGCATGTCACCAACTCTCTCCACAGTCCACCACATGTCTTGCTGATGTCACCAACTCTCTCCACAGTCACCACATGTCTTGCATCAGTCACCACATCTTGATGTCACAATCTCTTCACAGTCACCACATGTCTTGCATGTCACAATCTCTTCCACAGTCACCACATGTCTTGCATGTCACCAACTCTCTCCACAGTCACCACATGTCTTGTCTGTCACAACTCTCTCCACAGTCACCACATGTCTTGCATGTCACAACTCTCTCCACAGTCACACATGTCTTGCATGTCACCAACTCTCTCCACAGTCACACACTTGCATGTCACCAACTCTCTTCCACAGTCACCACATGTCTCTTCTCACCAATTTGTCTGTCACAACTCTCTCCACAGTCACCACATGTTTTGCATGTCACCAACTCTCTCCACAGTCACCACATGTTTGAATGTCACCAACTCTCTCACAGTCCCAGAGGTCGTTGTACGTACCATGTTCCAGCAGGCTGTGAGGTCAGTCCACACAGGTCGCTCTACTTACCATATCCCGGCGGACGTGAGTTCTTTACAGAAGCGTTTGGTTTCATTCGCACGCTGTGCCAAAAAGAGGCCCGCATCGTCATGTGCCTGCCGACAGGGCATCCAACTCCCCGTGCAGACAGTTTCCACGCCGCTTCCCAGCACCCTGTTGTCATGAGCAACACACTCACTCACTGCAGATACTGGGCATCTCTGTAATGTAAGCTTGGCACAGTAACTCACAGAGTGAATACATCATGTTGGGGGTAAGATAAGATAAATAATGTGCTTATAGCCCAGCCGACCGCAAGGGCCACATCAGGGCTGTCACCACGTTAAAATCAACTCACCAGTCATTAAAAAAAAAAAAAAAAAAAAAAAAAAAAAAAAAAAAAAACAACAACCAACAACCTTTCACACATCTCTTTAAATGACATCGTCTAGAAACGCACCAGAAACTTCGTTAAAAATCTTTCTTCCGTAAAATCTTAAATCAGATTAGGAATAGAGTTTTTAGAACTTACCGCCAATGACAATGACAAACAAAGCACAAGACAAGACACGATGCATT
>JAFLJL010005279.1:135398-153655 GCA_018398815.1 Conus ventricosus
TTTTAAATTTTGACAGTGCTTGGGTCATCATTTTTGACAGTGCTTGGGTCTCACTTGACAAGCAGGGGCTATATTGACAATGCTTGGGTCATCACTTTGGGCAATGTTTGGTCATATATTGACAATGCTTGGGTCTCATATTGCCCATGCTTGGCAGGTTTCATTGAAAAGCTTGGGCATCATATTGACAATGCTTGGGTCTTTCATGTTGACAGTGCTTGGGTCTCCCCCACATTGACAGTGCTTGGGTCATCATGTTGACAGTGTTGGGTCATCATGTTGACAATGGCTTGGGTCATCATGTTGACAGTGCTTGGGTCATCACATTGACAGTGCTTGGGTCTCACTTGACTGGCTGGGTCATCACATTGACAATGTGGGGTCATCACATTGAAAATGCTTGGGTCATCACATTAAACAGTCTGGGGTCATCAATTGACAGTGCATGGGTCATCACATTGACAGTGCATGGGTCAATTCACTTGACAATGTTTGGGGTCATCACTTGACAGTGCTGGGGTCATCACATTGAAAATGCTTGGGTCATCACTTTTGACATGCTTGGGTCATCACATTGACAATGCTGGGGTCATCACATTGACAGTGTTTGGTAAAAAAATTGACAGTTGCATGGGTCATCACTTGACAGTGCATGGGTCATCACATTGACAATGCTGGGGTCATCATATTGACAATCTGGGGTCATCACAGTGACAGTGGGGGGTCTACATTGACGCTGCTTGGGTCATCACATTGACAATGCTGGGGTCACACATTGGACAGGCAGGGGTCATCACATTGACAGTGTTTGGGTCATCACATTGACAATGCTTGGGCATCACATTGACAGTGCTTAGTTCATCACTTGACAATGCGGGGTCATCACTTGACAGTGCATGGGCTCAATTGACAATGCTGGGGTCATCACATTGACATGGCTGGGGTCATCACAGTGACAGTGCTGGGGTTCAACATTGAAAATCTTTGGGTCATCACATTGACAAGCGGGGGTCATCATATTGACAGTGCATGGGTCATCACATTGAAAATTGCTGGGGTCATCACATTGCCCAATGCTGGGGTCATCACATTGACAGTGGTTTGGGGGTCTTTTGACAGTGCATGGGGTCTCATATTGACAAGCTGGGTTCACTTTGACAATGCTGGGGTCATCACATTGACAGTGTTTGGGTCATCCTTTGACAGTGCTTGGGTCATCACATTACAGTGCATGGGTCATCACATTGACAATGCTGGGGTCATCACATTGACAGTGCGGGGGTCATCACATTGACAGTGCTGGGGTCATCACAGTGACGTGCTGGGGTCATCACATTGACAGTGCTTGGGTCATCACATTGACAGTGCATGGGTGATCACATTGACAGTGCATGGGTCATCCACTTGACAGTGCTGGGGTCATCACATTGACAATGTTGGGTTTCTCACTTTGACAGTGCTGGGGTCATCACATTGACAGTGCTTGAGTCATCACATTGACATGCATTGCTCACATTGCAGTGCATGGGTCATCACATTAAACATGCTTTGGGTCATTACATTGACAATTCTGGGGTATCATTTTGGGACAGTGCTTGGGTCATCAAATTGACAGTGCTTGGGTCATCACATTGACAAGCTGGGTCATCACATTGAAAATGCTTGGGTCATCATATTGACAATGCTGGGGTCATTCCCATTGACGTGCATGGGTCATCACATTGACAGTGCTGGGTCATCATTTGACAGTGCTTGGGTCATCACATAACAGTGCATGGGTCATCACATTGACAATGCTGGGGTCATCACTTTGGGACAGTGCTGGGGATCACTTGACAATGCATGGGTCATCACTTTGACAGTGCATGGGTCATCACTTTGGGACAATGCTGGGTATCACATTGACAGTGCTGGGTTATCACATTGACAATGCATGGGTCATCAATTGACAGTGCTGGGGCTCATCATATTTGACGTGCTGGGGTCATCACATTGACAATGCTGGTACACTTTGACAATGCTGGGGTCATCACATTGACAGTGCTTGTGTATCACATTGACAGTGCTGGGGTCATACTTTGACAATGCTGGGGTCTCATATTGACAGTGTTTGGGGTCTTCAAAAATTGACAATGCGGGGTCATCACATTGACAGTGCTGGGGTCATCACAGTGACAATGCATGGGTCATCCCATTGACAGTGCATTGGCCCATCACATTGACAAATGCATGGGTCATCACATTGACAATGCTGGGTCATCACTTTTGACAGTGTTTGGGTCATCACTTTGACAGTGCTTTGGGTCTCACATTGACAATGCTTGGGTCCATCACATTGAAAATGCTGGGGTCATCACATTGACAGTGCTGGGGCATCACATTGACAATGCATGGGTCATCACTTGGGACAGTGCATGGGTCATCACTTTGGGACAATGCTTGGGTCATCACATTGACAATGCGGGGGTCATCACATTGACCGTGCTGGGGGTCATCCAAATTTGACAGTGCATGGGTCATCACATTGACAGTGCAGGGTCATCACATTGCAGTGCTGGGGTCATCATAATGACATTTGCTGGGTCATTACATTGACAGTGCTTGGGTCATCACATTGACAATGCTGGGGTCATCACATTGAAGTGCTGGGGTCTCACATGACAGTGCTGGGGTCATCACATTAAACAGTGCTTGGGTCATCACATTGACAGTGCTGGGTCATCACTTGCAGTGCTTTGGTCGTCACATTGACAATGCTTGGGTCATCACATTGACAGTGCGGGGGTCATCATATTGACAGTGCTGGGGTCACACATTGACATGTTGGGTCATCACATTGACAATGCTGGGGTCATCACATTGACAGGTTTAGGTAATAACATTGACAGTGCATGGGTCATCACATTGAAAAGTGCATGGGTCATCACATTGACAATGCTGGGGTCCATATTGACAATTCTGGGTCATCACAGTGACAGTGCGGGGGTCATCACATTGCCGCTGCTTGGGTCCATCACTTGACAATGCTGGGGTACACATTGACAGTGCATGGGTCATCACATTGACAATGCTTGGGTCATAACATTGACAATACTGGGGTCATCACATTGACAGTCTGGGGTCATCACATTGCAGTGCATGGGTCATCACATTGACAATGCTTGGTCATCACTTTGACAGTGCTTAGTTCATCACATTGACAATGCATGGGTCATCACTTTGACAGTGCATGGGTCATCACATTGACAAGGGCTGGGGTCATCACATTGACAATGCTGGGGTCATCACAGGACAGTGCTGGGGTCATCACATTGACAATCTTTGGGTCATCACATTGACAATGCAGGGGTCATCATATTGACAGTGCATGGGTCATCACATTGACAATGCTGGGGTCATCACATTGCAATGCTGGGTCATCACATTGACAGTGCTTGGGTCATTATATTGACAGTGCATGGGTCACATATGCAATGCTGGGGTCATCATTTTTGAAATGCTGGGGTCATCACATTGACAGTGCTTGGGTCATCACATTGACAGTGCTTGGGTCATCACATTGACAGTGCATGGGTCATCACATTGACAGTGCTGGGTCATCACATGACAGTGCTGGGGTCATCACAGTGACAGTGCTGGGTAAATCACATTGACAGTGCTTGGGTCATCACATGGACATTGCATGGGTGATCACATTGACAGTGCATGGGTCATCACATTGACAGTGCTGGGGTCATCACATTGACAATGCTGGGGTCATCACATTGCCCAGTGCTGGGGTCATCCCCTTGACAGTGCTTGAGTCATCACATTGACAGTGCATCTGTCATCACATTGACAGTGCATGGGTCATCACATGACAGTGCATGGGTCATTACATTGACAATTCTGGGGTCATCATTTTTGACAGGCTTGGGCCCATCACATTGACAATGCTTGGGTCATCACATTGACAGTGCAGGGGTCATCACATTGACAATGCATGGGTCATCATATTGAAAATGCTGGGGTCATCCATTGACAGGCATGGGTCATCACATTGACAGTGTGGGTCTCAATTGACAGTGCTTGGGTCATCACATTAACAGTGCATGGGTCACACATTGACAATGCTGGGTCATCACATTGACAGTGCTGGGGTCATCACATTGACAATGCATGGGTCATCACATTGACAGTGCATGGGTCATCACATTGACAATGCTGGGGTCATCACATTGACAGTGCTGGGGTTATCACATTGACACATGCATGGGTCATCAAATTGACAGTGCTGGGCTCATCATATTGACAGTGCTGGGGTCATCACATTGACAATGCATGGGTCATCACATTGACAATGCTGGGGTCATCACATTGACAGTGCTGTGTCATCACATGACAGTGCTGGGGTCATCACATTGACAATGCTGGGGTCATCATATTGACAGTGCTGGGGTCATCACATTGACAATGCTGGGGTCATCACATTGACAGTGCTTGGGTCATCACATTGACAAACGCCAGGGTATTTCATATTGACAGTGCTTGGGTCATCATATTGACAATGCATGGGTCATCACATGACAATGCTGGGGTCATCACATTGACAATGCTTGGGTCATCACATTGACAATGCTGTGTCATCACATTGACAATGCATGGGTCATCACATTGCAATGCTGGGGTCATCACATTGACAAAGCTGGGGTCATCACATTGACAGTGCATGGGTCATCACATTGACAGTGCTTGGGTCATCACATTGACAATGCATGGGTGATCACATTGACAATGCATGGGTCATCACATTGAGAATGCATGGGTCATCACATTGGACAATGCTGGGGTCATCATATTGACACTGCTGGGGTCATCACATTGACAGTGCATGGGTCATCACATTGACAGTGCTTGGGTCATCACATTGACAGTGCTGGGGTCATCACATTGACAATGCTGGAGTCATCATTTGACAGTGCTGGGGTCATCACGTGACAGTGCTGGGTCATCACATTGACAGTGCTGGGTCATCACAGTGACAATGCATGGGTCATCACATTGACAGTGCATTGGTCATCACATTGACAATGCATGGGTCATCACATTGACAATGCTGGGTCATCACATTGACAGTGCTTGGGTCATCACATGACAGTGCATGGGTCATCACATTGACAATGCTTGGGTCATCACATTGACAATGCTGGGGTCATCACATTGACAGTGCTGGGGTCATCACATTGACAATGCATGGGTCATCACATTGACAGTGCATGGGTCATCACATTGACAATGCTTGGGTCATCACATTGACAATGCATGGGGTCATCACATTGACCGTGCTGGGGTCATCACATTGACAGTGCATGGGTCATCACATTGACAGTGCATGGGTCATCACATTGACAGTGCTGGGGTCATCATAATGACAGTGCGGGGTCATTACATTGACAGTGCTTGGGTCATCACATTGACAGTGCATGGGTCATCACATTGACAATGCTAGGTCATCACATTGACAGTGCTGGGGTCATCACATTGACAGTGCTTGGGTCATCACATTGACAGTGCTTGGGTCATCACATTGACAGTGCTGGGGTCATCACATTGACAGTGCTTTGGTCGTCACATTGACAATGCTTGGGTCATCACATGACAGTGCTGGGGTCATCATATTGACAGTGCTGGGGTCATCACATTGACAATGCTTGGGTCATCACATTGACAGTGCTTGGGTCATCACATTGACAATGCTGGGGTCATCACATTGACAATGCTGGGGTCATCACATTGACAGTGCTGGGGTCATCACATTGACAATGCATGGGGTCATCATATTGACAGTGCTGGGGTCATCACATTGACAATTTCTGGGGTCATCACATTGACAATGCTGGGGTCATCACATTGACAGTGCATGGGTCATCACATTGACAGTGCTTGGGTCATCACATTGACAGTGCTGGGGTCATCACATTGACAGTGCTAGGGTCATCACATTGACAGTGCATGGGTCATCACATTGACAATGCTTGGGCGATACATTGACAGTGCTTGTGTCGTCACACAGTTATACCTGGGTGTGGCTGTGTAAGGGGTGGCTGGAATGAGAAGCGTGATATCAGGCACAGGAAATGAGGTTAAAAGGAGAAACAGTCACAGAGAGACAGACAGGAAATGAGGTTAGAAGGAGAAACAGTCACAGAGAGACAGACAGAAACAGGAAAACCATATCATGTTGCTTTCCATGGTGTGTGTAGTTCTGATGAGAACACTGATCCCACCTGATCCACGGCTGAACCCAGCTTGCTAGGCTGACCCATTTCAGGACTGTTTTCATGCAAAGTATTGCTAGGCTGACCCATTTCAGAACTGTTTTTCATGCTAAGTATTGCTAGGCTGACCCATTTCAAGACTGTTTTCATGCTAAGTATCTGTAGGCTGACCCATTTCAGGACTGTTTTCATGCCAAGTATTGCTAGGCTGACCCATTTCAGAACTGTTCTAATGTTTCAGATGAGAACAGTGAGTCCACCTATTCCATGGCAGAAGGAACAAATTATTTGGCCGGCCTTTTCAGGACTGTTTTCATGTTTCAGATGAGGATGAGGATCCCACCTACTCCACGGCAGATCCAACATATTCGTTGGCTGACCCGTTTCAGGACTATTCGAATCGGCAGTTGACAGTCATCAGATCATTTCAGGTAATCAGTCGCTCCAATTATCTGACTGTAATTATCATGGGATCAGTCTGCTCCAATTATCTGACTGTAATTATCATGGGATCAATCTGCTCCAGTTATCTGACTATTATCATGGGATCAGTCTGCTCCAATTATCTGACTGTAATTATTATGGGATCAATCTGCTCCAGTTATACTGACTGAATTATCATGGGATCAGTCGCTCCAATTATCTGGCTGTAATTATCATGGGATCCATCTGCTCCAATTATCTTACTGTAATTATCATGGAATCAGTCTGCTCCAATTATCTGGCTGTAATTATCATGGGATCAATCTGCTCCAATTATCTTACTGTAATTATCATGGGATCAGTCTGCTCCAATTATCTGACTGTAATTATCATGGGATCATCTGCTCCAATTATCTGACTGTAATTATCATGGGATCAATCTGCTCCAGTTATCTGACTGTAATTATCATGGGATCAATCTGCTCCAGTTATCTGACTGTAATTATCATGGGATCAGTCTGCTACCAATTATCTGACTGTAATTATCATGGATCAGTCTGCTTCAGTTATCTGACTGTAATTGTCCATGGGATCAATCTGCTTTAAATGCATCATCATAGCCTCTTTGAAGTACGCCATCATAGTCACAATGTCATTATCCTTATTAACAACATTATGATAACTATCACTTCATCACCTTTATTTGAGTGCATCCTGATAACTGTGGATGTCATATCCTTATTTTGCTTCATATCAAATCATTGGCCAACTTTAACTATGTCAAATTAAATCATATCTTCATGATTGTAATAGCCATCATCCTTTTCTGCTACATGATAATTATCACATCATCAGCCTGCTTAAAACTCCATCATCATGATCATTTCATTCTCTTTTTAGTGCATATCATTTCAGCCGCGCTCTTCCCCACAAATGAAATTGTGAAAGTTTAGAAAACAAACAAAAACAAAAAGAAGAAGAAAAAGAAGAGACAGAGACAGAGAGAGAGTACAGTCAAAACTTTCCAAGTGAGGTAACTCTTGCAATGCAAGAAGCAGTTTCAAATTGCATATGCAACATGCCTGTCATTTTCAGGAGTACAAAAAAAAAGACCAAGTCATCTAAATATAAAAGGACCTAGACATGTTTACTTTTACATTTTTGCTTATTTTGATCACATTTAGCAAAAACACAGTGAGTGCAACAAACTATGAACGAAAGAAGTAAACGAAAAGCTTAGAGACGAAGGCCTTGAGCGTTAATTGCTTCTGTGGAGATAGACCATGGTGTCTTAAAGAAAATGCTTTAGAGACGAAGGCCTGAGCGTTAATTGCTTCTGTGGAGTTTGACCATGGTGTCTTGGTGCACTTTGACCAGAGAGCGACAACTTCTGTCCACATTCTCACATAACATTGCCCGGGCCATGTCTGCTTCGTCAACATGTTTGGATACATAGGAACAATACCAGCGACCATAGGCCCTGATATACTGGACACAATTGGCGAGAGGGAGTGAACCTGTGCCAATGTAATGCTGATGAATGGGGTTTGACAGTAACACTGTGTGGGAAGAACCTGTCTCAATGGGTTTGACAGTAACACTGTGTGGGAAGAACCTGTCTCAATGGGTTTGACAGTAACACTGTGTGGGAAGAACCTGTCTTCATATGATGAATAAAGTTTACATAACACTGAGTGGGAAGAAGCAGTCTTCCTGCGAGTATGGGGTTTGACAGTAACACTGTGTGGGAAGAAGCGTCTTCATATTGATGAATGGGGTTTGACAGTAACACATGGGGAAGAACCTGTCTTCATGTGATGAATGGGGTTTGACAGTAACACAGGGAGAACAACCTGTCTTCACATTGATGATGGGGTTTGACAGTAACACTGGGAGAACAACCTGTCTTCATATTGATGAATGGAGTTTGACAGTAACACACTGTGTGGGAAGAACCTGTCTCAATGGGTTTGACAGTAACACGTGTGGGAAGAACCTGTCTCAATGGGTTTGACAGTAACACTGGTGGAAGAACCTGCTCAATGGGTTTGACAGTAACACTGTGTGGGAAGAACCTGTCTCAATGGGTTTGACAGTAACACTGTGTGGGAAAACCTGTCTCAATGGGTTTGACAGTAACACGGGGAGAACAACCAGTCTTCACATTGATGAATGGGGTTTGACAGTAACACTGGGGAACAACCAGTCTTCATGTTGATGAATGGGGTTTGACAGTAACACTGGGTGAACAACCTGTCTTCACATGATGAATGGGGTTTGACAGTAACACTGGGAGAACAACCGTCTTCACATTGATGAATGGGGTTTGACAGTAACACTGGGAGAACACCTGTCTTCATTTGATGAATGGGGTTTGACAGTAACACTGGGTGAACAACCTGCTTCACATTGATGAATGGGGTTTGACAGTAACACTGGGAGAACAACCTGTCTTCATTGATGAATGGGTTTGACAGTAACACTGGGGAACAACCAGTCTTCATGTTGATGAATGGGGTTTGACAGTAACACTGGGGAACAACCTGTCTTCACATTGATGAATGGGGTTTGACAGTAACACTGGGGGAACAACCAGTCTTCATGTTGATGAATGGGGTTTGACAGTAACACGGGGGAACAACCTGTCTTCACATTGATGAATGGGTTTGACAGTAACACTGGGGAACAACCAGTCTTCATGTTGATGAATGGGGTTTGACAGTAAACACTGGGAGAACAACCTGTCTTCACATTGATGAATGGGGTTTGACAGTAACACTGGGGGAACAACCAGTCTTCATGTTGATGAATGGGGTTTGACAGTAACACGGGAGAACAACCTGTCTTCATGTTGATGATGGGGTTTGACAGTAAACACTGGGAGAACAACCTGTCTTCATGTTGATGAATGGGGTTTGACAGTAACACTGGGGAACAACCAGTGTTCATGCTGATGAATGGGGTTTGACAGTAACACTGGGAGAACAACCTGTCTTCATGTGATGAATGGGTTTGACAGTAACACTGGGAGAACAACCGTCTTCATGTGATGAATGGGGTTTGACAGTAACACTGGGGAACAACCAGTGTTCAGCTGATGAATGGGTTTGACAGTAACACTGGGGAGAACAACCTGTCATCATGTTGATGAATGGGGTTTGACAGTAAACACTGGGAGAACAACCTGTCTTCATGTTGATGAATGGGGTTTGACAGTACACTGGGAGAACAACGTCTTCATGTTGATGAATGGGGTTTGACAGTAACACTGGGGAGAACAACCTGTCTTCATGTGATGAATGGGTTTGACAGTAACACTGGGAGAACAACCAGTGTTCATGCTGATGAATGGGGTTTGACAGTAACACATGGGAGAACAACCTGTCTTCACATTGATGAATGGGGTTTGACAGTACCACTGGGGGAACAACCAGTCTTCACATTGATGAATGGGGTTTGACAGTAACACTGGGAGAACAACCGTCTTCACATGATGAATGGGGTTTGACAGTAACACTGGGGGAACAACCAGTGTATCATGCTGATGATGGGGTTTGACAGTAAACACTGGGGGAACAACCTGTCTTCACATTGATGAATGGGGTTTGACAGTAACACTGGGGGAACAACCAGTGTTCATGCTGATGAATGGGGTTTGACAGTAACACTGGGGGAACAACCAGTGTTCATGCTGATGAATGGGGTTTGACAGTAACACTGGGGGAACAACCAGTGTTCATGCTGATGAATGGGGTTTGACAGTAACACTGGGGGAACAACCAGTGTTCATGCTGATGAATGGGGTTTGACAGTAACACTGGGGGAACAACCAGTGATTCATGCTGATGAATGGGGTTTTGACAGTAACACTGGGGGAACAACCAGTGTTCATGCTGATGAATAGGGGTTTGACAGTAACACTGGGGAACAACCAGTGTTCATGCTGATGAATGGGGTTTGACAGTAACACTGGGGGAACAACCAGTGTTCATGCTGATGAATGGGGTTTGACAGTAACACTGGGGAACAACCCAGTGTTCATGCTGATGAATGGGGTTTGACAGTAACACTGGGGGAACAACCAGTGTTCATGCTGATGAATGGGGTTTGACAGTAACACTGGGGAACAACCAGTGTTTCATTGATGAATGGGGTTTGACAGTAACACTGGGGAACAACCATGTTCATGCTGAATGAATGGGGTTTGACAGTAACACTGGGGGAACAACCAGTTTCATGCTGATGAATGGGGTTTGACAGTAACACTGGGGGAACAACCAGTGTTCATGCTGATGAATGGGGTTTGGACAGTAACACTGGGGAACAACCAGTGTCATGCTGATGAATGGGGTTTGACAGTACACTGGGGACAACCAGTGTTCATGTTGATGAATGGGGTTTGACAGTAACACTGGTGAAAACCTGTCTTCATGTTGATGAATGGGTTTGACAGTAACACTGGGAGAACAACTGTCTTCACATTGATGAATGGGGTTTGACAGTAACACTGGGGGAACACCTTCTATCATGCTGATGAATGGGTTTGACAGTAACACTGGGGGAACAACCAGTGTTCATGCTGATGAATGGGGTTTGACAGTAACACTGGGGGAACAACCAGTCTTCATGTTGATGAATGGGGTTTGACGTAACACTGGGAGAACAACCTGTCTTCATGTTGATGAATGGGGTTGACAGTAACCCATGGGGGAACAACCATGTGTTCATGTTGATGAATGGGGTTTGACAGTAACACTGGGGAACAACCTGTCTTCATGTTGATGAATGGGTGTTTGACAGTAACACTGGGGGAACAACCTGTCTTCATGCTGATGAATGGGTTGACAGTAACCACTGGGGGAACAACCAGTCCTTCCTGCATTTCCAACAAAAATCAAGTGTCTGTCCACAGTACCTTTGTGGCTTGGCAGTGTCTGTCCACAGTACCTTTGTGGCTTGGCAGTGTCTGTCCACAGTACCTTTGTGGCTTGGCAGATGAAAAAGATACCCCCTCCTCCTTGTCACCAAAGTTTGGAAGATTTGTACACACTGTTTGTAGAAAGTATACTCATTTGGTGAATAGTTTGCCAATGGCAGTTTTGTGCACAGTGGCCATGCTGTGTCTGAGGTGACCAAGGACAGTTTTGTGCACAATGGCCATGCTGTGTCTGAGGTGACCAAGGACAGTTTTGTGCACAGTGGCCATGCTGTGTCTGAGTGACCAAGGGCAAGTTTTGTGCACAATGGCCATGCTGTGTCTGAGGTGACCAAGGGCAGTTTGTGCACAATGGCCATGCTGTGTCGAGGTGACCAAGGACAGTTTTGTGCACAATGGCCATGCTGTGTCTGAGGTGACCAAGGACAGTTTTGTGCACAGTGGCCATGCTGTGTCTGAGGTGACCAAGGACAGTTTTGTGCACAGTGGCCATGCTGTGTCTGAGGTGACCAATGAATGTGGCTGACAACCAAGTTTGGCTTCAGAACCGCGGCATTGTGTGACAGGCAGCTGAAGTAGGACATTGAAAACAAAATTCTTACCCAGTGAGCGAAACTGAAAATTCTCTGCAAAGTGTTCATTTTGCAGGCCCCCTTTGTTGCTATCTCACCAGCAGGCACCTTCACAAAGAAAAACACACATCCCAAACCACTTCCTGATGCTCTCCCTATTCACACACATCCCAAACCACTTCCTGATGCTCTCCCTATTCACACACATCCCAAACCACTTCCTGATGCTCTCCCTATTCACACACATCCCAAACCACTTCCTGACGCTCTCCCTATTCACACACATCCCAAACCACTTCCTGATGCTCTCCCTATTCACACACATCCCAAACCACTTCTGACGCTCTCCCTATTCACACACATCCCAAACCACTTCCTGACGCTCTCTCCCTATTCACACACATCCCAAACACTTTCTGATGCTCTCCATATTCACACACATCCCAACCACTTCCTGACGCTCTCCCTATTCTGAACTCCACAGCAATACACAGACCGCGCCATCACCTCACCCCTGTCCCACCTTCACGACCACCAACACCACCTCCCCTTGTCCCACACAACACACAGGGCTTATGATAGAGATCAGAGGAGTGCTTGTCAAAACAGGTGTGTCTGAATGTCTGTTCATGCCACTTCTTGAAAAACAGGTTTACTGTGAAAAAAAATGTAGCATATACCACAGAGAGAGAGAGAGAGAGAGAGAATTGCTAGGGAGGTGGGCAGACAGGCAGGCAGACAATTGGATGTATGGAATGATCGGTAGGAAGACTGTGTTACAATTCAGGTGTATCATAGAAGTTGATGTACTTTTGTTGCTAACTTAAGAAGCCAAAACGAATATTACAGAGGCAAAAATGACGTAGTGGGCTGGCATACCCATCCTGGCTTTTTTTCTGTGACGTAGTGGGCTGGCACACCCATCCTGGCTTTTTTCTGTGCGTAGTGGCTGGCACACCCATCTGGCTTTCTTTCTGTTGCAGACCTCGGAGAACTTCTCCGTGCAGGTGGGAGAGAAAGTGACCTTGCTGCGGAAGGTCAATGCGAATGTGGTAGAGGTGAGGACGTACGCCAATCGAGTGGGCAACATGCCACTCACCTGTATCAAGGAAACTTTTCTGATGGTCGCCACTTATCCTCAGACCCCATGGCAAAAACTTGTCCTGAGATCCCGTGGCAACAACTTGTCCTTAGACCCCATGGCAACAACTGTCCTTAGACCCCATGACAACAACTTGTCCTTAGACCCCATGGAACGACTTGTCCTTAGACCCCATGACAACAACTTGTCCTGAGATCCATGGGTACAACTTGTCCTTAGACCCCATGGCCACAACTTGTCCTTAGACCCCCATGGCAACAACTTGTCCTTAGACCCCATGACAACAACTTGTCCTGAGATCCATGGCAACAACTTGTCCTTAGATCCCATGGCACACAAATTGTCCTGAGATCCCATGGCCACAAACTGTCCTGAGATCCCATGGCCACAACTTGTGCTGAGATCCCATGGCAACAACTTGTCCTTAGACCCCATGGCAACGACATTGTCCTTAAACCCCATGGCAACTACTTGTCCCCTTTGACCCCATGGCCACAACTTTCCTCAAACCCGATCAGCTTATCCTTAGACCCATAGCAAGAACATTACCCTTAGACCCATGACAACTTTCCTCAAACCTGATCAGCTTATCCTTAGACCCATAGCAAGAACTTATCCTTAGACCCTGTGACAACAACTTGTCCTTAGACCCCACGGCAATAGCTTATCCTTAGACCCCATGACAACTTGTCCTTAGACCCCGTGAAAACAACTTGTCCTTAGACCCCACGGCAATAGCTATCCTTAGACCCCATGACAACTTGTCCTTAGACCCCGTGACAACAATTTTGTCCTTAGACCCCCCACGGCAATAGCTTATTCTTAGACCCCATGACAACTTGTCCTTAGACCCCACAGTAATAGCTTATCCTTAGACCCCATGACAACTTGTCCTTAGACCCCATGACAACAACCTGTCCACTGACCCCATGGTAATGTCTTGCCACCATGTCAACTTTTCCTGAAGCTCCCAAATCAACAGTTGTCTTCAGAACCCCACGTCAACTTATTTCTCCCCGACCTCTCAACTCTGAACCCTGTACTGTGCCCTGAACTGTCACATCCAGAACCCCCATCAATTCTGCCCCTTGGACTTTGTTGCTGTGTATTGTCTTTCCTGACTTTTCGTCCCCTGAACTCTCTCCCTTCCACTCTTCCTCCCACTCTGCCCCTTCCACTTTCCCAGAACTCTCCCTTCAACTCTTCCTCCCACTCTGTCCCTTCCACTTTCCCAAGAACTCTCCCTTCCACTCTTCCTTCCACTCTGTCCCTTCCACTTTCTCCCCTTCCACTCTTCCTCCCACTCTGTCCCTTCCACTTTCCCCAGAACTCTCCCTTCAACTCCCTTCCACTCTTTCCCTTCCACTTTCCCCAGAACTCTCCCTTCAACTCTTCCTCCCACTCTGTCCCTTCCACTTTCCCCAGAACTCTCCCTTCAACTCCCTTCCACTCTTTCCCTTCCACTTTCCCCAGAACTCTCCCTTCAACTCTTCCTCCCACTCTGTCCCTTCCACTTTCCCCAGAACTCTCCCTTCAACTCCCTTCCACTCTGTCCCTTCCACTTTCCCCAGAACTCTCCCTTCAACTCCCTTCCACTCTGTCCCTTCCACTTTCCCCAGAACTCTCCCTTCCACTCTTTCCCTTCCACTTTCCCCAGAACTCTCACTTCAACTCCCTTCCACTCTCTCCCTTCCACCCACCCCCTCTGAACTCTCTCCTTGAAGTCTCCCTGCATCTCTCCTGCTTGAACTCTTCCCTGAACATCTCCTTTGAACTCTGCTTCCATTCTCGTCAAGTGTCCTTTGATCTCTCTCTTTGAACCCTCACCTGAACTTTCCATTGAACTCTCACCCCAACTGTATACTCCTTAACTCCCTCCTTTGAACTGTGTACCCCAAACTAACTTTCACACTGTCTCCCTGACACTCTGTCCCTTGGATTGGCTGTGATGTCCTGCCCTCCCTATTCCTGTAGCTGTGCCCTGCCCTGTGCCCTGTCCTGTGCCCTGTCCTGTGCCCTGCCCTGTGCCCTGTCCTAGCATCAACTATGATGTTTCCCCCCTGTCCTTCCTCTTCCTGAGCTGTGCCCTTCCCTGTGCCCTGTCCTGTGTACTGAGCTGTGCCCTGCCCTAGCATCAGCTATGATGTGTCCCTTCTGGCCTCCCTCTTCCTGAGCTGTGCCCCGCCCTGTGCCCTGAGCTGTGCCCCACCCTGTGCCCTGCGCTGTGCCCTGAGCTGTGCCCTGCCCTGTGCCCTGACTGTGCCCTGCCCTACCATCAGCTATGAATGATGTGTCCCTTCTGTCCTCCCTCTTCCTGAGCTGTGCCCTGAGCTGTGCCCTGCCCTGAGCTGTGCCCTGCCCTGTGCCCTGAGCTGTGCCCGCCTGTGCCCTGAGCTGTGCCCTGGAGCTGTGCCCCGCCCTGTCATCAGCAGGCTGACTGCTGTGCTGTGCCCAGGGTCGGCCTTTGTGTGATGCTGTGGGCTGAAGTACACCATGATGCTTGCAGGATGCCTTTCTGGCCGATGTTGTGTTGGGCTGTCATTGACCATGAAGTACACCACGATGCTTGCAGGATGCCTTTCTGGCCGATGTTGTGTTGGGCTGTCATTGACCATGAAGTACACCACGATGCTTGCAGGATGCCTTTCTGGCGGATGTTGTGTTGGGCTGTCATTGACCATGTAGTACACCACGATGCTTGCAGGATGCCTTTCTGGCCGATGTTGTGCTGGTGTGCAGTGACCATGTTGTGCTGGGCTGTCATTGACGATGATGTGCTGGGCTGTCATTGACGATGATGTGCTGGGCTGTCATTGACGATGTTGTGTTGGGTTGTCATTGACGATGATGTGTTGGGTTGTCATTGACAATGAAACAAATGTGTCTTCAGCAGCATTGGTCAGGTTCTCGTACACCACTAGAATAATGGACTATCCAAAGATGGTTTCTTACTTGTTACTCTGTTTTACCACACAAAGCTACACCATTGATCTAGCTGTCTTACAACCCTTTAAATAATGGACTGCACCAAAGGTGGTTGTTGATTTGTTGTTTTATGTACCATTCAAAGATGGTTGTTGATTTGTTGCTTTATGAACCATTCAAAACTAAACCGTGCTGTCTTGTTAGCGGTGCTTGTTTCTGTGCGTTATGATTTAAGGCAGGCAAGTTGTTGAAAGGGAAGTGTTCCTTCCTCAAAGCCATTGTCTGGGTCAGTGTGGCTGCTGCCATTGTTGTCTGGCTGGGCACTTTCAATTATAGCTCTCTTTCTTGTAAGTTTGTTTATACTTTCTTTCTTGTAAGTTAAAGCTTAGACTAGCTGAAGGAACTATTAAAAGAAGATTGGTGGATTGAATTAATGAAAAGATTGCCTAGAATGTATTAAGTGAAAGAAGACTGCCTGAATGAATTAGGGAAAGAAGACTGCCTGAATGAATAAGGAAAGAAGACTGAATGAATGAATTAGGGAAATAAGACTACCTGAATGAATTAGGGAAGAAGACTGAATGAATGAATTAGGGAAAGAAGACTGAATGGATTAGGAAAAGAGACTGTCTGAATGAATTAGGGAAAGAAGACTGCTTGAATGAATTAGGAAAAGAAGACTGCCTGGATGAATAAGGAAAAGAAGACTGTCTGAATGAATTAGGAAAGAAGACATGTCTGAATGAATTAGGCAGGGCTTAAAACGTTCCGCGTCTGGGCGGAATTCCGCGATTTAGGTTTGTTATAAAAAAAAAATAATAAAATAAAAAATAAAAAAAATAAAAAAACACGACAGCAGCAAGGTATCCGTGATCGGCTTGCAAGCGTTCATAGCAACTGCGCGCAAGTTATGGCCCCTGATTATTCTTGGAAGAAGTTTCCGGTCGGACTTCCGGAAAAACAAAATGGCGGAGCGCGCAGACATTGTTCATGCGGGTCGATCTTTTGACGAATCTGCAATTTAAAACAAGTAGAAATGGGAGTGGACGCTTCAGAACGTTGACGAAGAAGTCATTGGAGACTTTCTTCGCAAAGTCACTGCACCAGGTTTAGCTTGGTGCACACTGTGCTTAAGGGAAGGTTACGGTGGTCGCGGGAATAAAGCTCTTGAGGATCACATTCGTTCAGCGAAGCACGTGTCAACGTCAGGCGCTGAGTGGAACTACAAGAAAGGTCACTGAAGACACTTTAGCAGCAGTAAAACGTGCCAGGATAGAACATGCAATCCTGTGGGGAAAAAAAGGGTGATATAGAAAATGTGGAGAGTGCAAGCCAGGCGGGAGGCAGCAAGGAAAAAGAGAGGGTTCAAACTAATCTTCTTCTTCTTTCTTTGAGTGTCCACCTTCATCGAGTTGAATGAAGATTCTGACACTTGCGTGTGTATGACCGTTTTTTATTCCCGCCATTAAGGCAGCATACTCCAACTTCGGGGAAGGTGCATGCATGTGTAGCGCAGACCTGTGCACTTTACGATTTTATGCGTATAATCTCACGAAATTTAATACAGCTATACGATTGTACGTTCAAACCAATTGTACGAAATTTTGATGAACGAGCTTACGAAAATGCGCTGAACACGTAATCCGGCCGAGTCCAAGAGTCTGGTCCAACTTTTAAAGTTCCGATGGCGCATGCGTACTTCCTGCCACTATGAATGCATCAACATTGCTTCTCACTCAGCTTCAACTCGCGCGCATGAAACAGACAACGAAAATTCAGATTCATTGGTAGAAGCTGTGATCCAAAAGAAAAAGAAATATGAACAGAAGTACAAACCAGCGTATCATACTATTTCAAGTTCATTACTGCGTCAAAGAAGGGCGATACGTTCGCACACAGCACCACGTGTTTACTGTCAAATCGCGATTGCTACAGTGGTCGCTTGACATTCAGCGGCACATCGGTAGCAAAAGCCACAAGGGAAACAGTGATTCTGGAAAACGGTAGGCAATGAACATTCAAAGCTTTTTTTTTGGGCACGG
>JAFLJL010005279.1:154655-174665 GCA_018398815.1 Conus ventricosus
AAGAAGAGACAGAGACAGAGAGAGAGTACAGGTCAACACTTTCCAAGTGAGGTAACTCTTGCAATGCAAGAAGCAGTTTCAAATTGCATATGCAACATGCCTGTCATTTTCAGGAGTACCAAAAAAAGACCAAGTCATCTAAATTAGAAGGACCTAGACATGTTTACTTTAAATTTTTGCTTATTTTGATCACATTTAGCGAAAACACAGTGAGTGCAACAAACTATGAACGAAAGAAGTAAACGAAAAAGCTTTAGTGAAGAAGGCCTTGAGCGTTAATTGCTTCTGTGAGATAGACCATGGTGTCTTAAAGAAAAAAGCTTTAGAGACGAAGGCCTTGAGCGTTAATTGCTTCTGTGGAGATAGACCATGGTGTCTTAAAGAAAAAGCTTTAGAGACGAAGCCTAGACCATGGTGTCTTAAAGAAAAAGCTTTAGAGACGAAGGCCTTGAGCGTTAATTGCTTCTGTGGAGATAGACCATGGTGTCTTAAAGAAAAAGCTTTAGAGACGAAGGCCTAGACCATGGTGTCTTAAAGAAAAAGCTTTAGCGACGAAGGCCTTGAGCGTTAATTGCTTCTGTGGAGATAGACCATGGTGTCTTAAAGAAAAAGCTTTAGAGACGAAGGCCTTGAGCGTTAATTGCTTCTGTGGAGACAGACCATGGTGTCTTGGTGCACTTTGACCAGAGAGCAACAACTTCTGTCCACATTCTCACATAACATCGCACCAGGCCATGTCTGCTTCGTCAACAATATTTGGATACATAGGAACAATACCAGCGACCATAGGCCCTGGATACATAGGAACAATACCAGCGACCATAGGCCCTGGATACATAGGAACAATACCAGCGACCATAGGCCCTGGATACATAGGAACAATACCAGCGACCATAGGCCCTGGATACATAGGAACAATACCAGCGACCATAGGCCCTGGATACATAGGAACAATACCAGCGACCATAGGCCCTGGATACATAGGAACAATACCAGCGACCATAGGCCCTGGATACATAGGAACAATACCAGCGACCATAGGCCCTGGATACATAGGAACAATACCAGCGACCATAGGCCCTGGATACATAGGAACAATACCAGCGACCATAGGCCCTGATATACTGGACACAATTGGCGAGAGGGCGTGAACCTGTGCCAATGTATGCTGATGAATGGGGTTTGACAGTAACACTGTGTGGGAAGAACCTGTCTCAATGGGTTTGACAGTAACACTGTGTGGAAGAACCTGTCTTCCTGCTGATGAATGAAGTTTGACAGTAACACTGTGTGGAAAGAAGCTGTCTTCCTGCTGATGTATGGGGTTTGACAGTAACATTGTGTGGGAAGAAGCTGTCTTCATATTGATGAATGGGGTTTGACAGTAACACTGGAGAACAACCTGTCTTCATGTTGATGAATGGGGTTTGACAGTAACACTGGGGAACAACCAGTCTTCATATTGATGAATGCATGGGTGAAACCACACGTCCGGAAAATCCGGAATCCGGATTTCGTATTGGTCGTTTGTCCGGAAATCTGGACATCGGCGTTCGTTGTGGTCGATTTTCCTTTTTTGGGTAGTTTTCGGTGAACTGCGTTCTTGAACAACTCGCGCATGCGCCGTCCAAGTTGTTGCAAAACTTGTCTTCCGATTTGCGCCATTTTCACGATAGCCTACAGCGTGTTCACGTCGCACGTCTTCACGTCGCAACGATCTTCTGCACGTCGGAACGATCCCGTCGACCTAGATCTAGTCTGAATCTGCTGCACTTCATTCTCTTCTTTGAGCACGATGCCGTTTGTGGCTGTGAATGAAGACACGTCGCTGATCGATGCTTCTGTCCCCAACAAATGGTCTTGGCGATGGCTGGACGAAAGAGGTCCGGACAATGATGGCGAAATGGAAAGGGCGACACATTTCTGACTTGGTGCCGCAAAACCACAGCTGCTGGCGTTGCCCAGTGCATCGTCTTCTTGCAGGACATCTAAGTAGGTATAAGAGGACACATGCTTCAAAGACTTATGAGCTGTGTATACTACATTGGACATATGAATGTATAGACTTCCAGGATACCTTGCTTGAGCATCTGGGCTTGGACACTTTCTGCAAGGTTTTGTGTTAATATGTGCTGTATGGACTCCTTCATGAATGTGATCGTGTGGGCTATAAGATTACTGTTCTTGGACATCTGCGTTGTAAAGATTATTTGAACACCTGTGGGTTTGTTTGTTTTTTGGATAGTGGGCTTTTTCAATTTTGTAACTGCTCAGTGATGAACATCTGGACACCTGCTGCTGCTGGATAATGCTGAATACATTCCTTGGACAAGTAATGCACCAGTCTGTAAATAAATTCTGCATAACATACAAAATTATGCTGGTTTAGTGATTTTTATTATTCTTTATGATTCACAAGTTTTCTTTTTTTTTTTTTTTTTGGGGGGGGGGGTGGGTGGGGGGCAGCATAAGTTACTCTGGGACACAACATTAGTCTTATTTCACTTAAAAACATGCTGAAAGTACCTCAAAATGGTCTGATTTTAATAACGAAAATGTAAAAATGCTTCAGCTTCAGGGGGCTTCGCCCCCTGACCCCCGACAAGGGGCTCTGCCCCTTGACCCCCCAGGGGGCCTCCCGGCCCCCTGGACCCCCATCTTTCAGAATTTTCAATTTTCCCAGGTTTCACCCATGTGAATGGGTTTGACAGTAACACTGGGGAACAACCTGTCTTCATATGATGAATGGACTTTGACAGTAACACTGGGGGAACAACCAATCTTCAAATTGATGAATGGAGTTTGACAGTAACACGGGAGAACAACCAGTCTTCATGCTGATGAATGCAGTTTGACAGAACACTGGGAGAACAACCTGTCTTCGTGTTGATGAATGCATTTGACAGTAACACTGGGGAACAACCTGTCTTCATGTTGATGAATGCAGTTTGACAGTAACACTGGGAACAACCTGTCTTCGTGTTGATGAATGCAGTTTGACAGTAACACTGGGGGAACAACCTGTCTTCATGTTGATGAATGCAGTTGACAGTAACACTGGGGAACAACCTGTCTCATGTTGATGAATGGGTTTGACAGTAACATGGGGAACAACCTGTCTTCATGTTGATGAATGCAGTTTGACAGTAACATGGGGGAACAACCTGTCTTCGGGTGGTTTGAATGGGAATTTATGATGGGTTTGACAGTAACACTGGGGGAACAACCTGTCTTCATGTTGATGAATGGGGTTTGACAGTAACACTGGGGGAACAACCTGTCTTCATGTTGATGAATGCAGTTTGACAGTAACACTGGGGAACAACCTGTCTTCATGTTGATGAATGCAGTTTGACAGTAACACTGGGGAACAACCTGTCTTCATGTTGATGAATGGGGTTTGACAGTAACACTGGGAGAACAACCTGTCTTCATGTTGATGAATGGGGTTTGACAGTAACACGGGGAGAACAACCAGTGTTCATGCTGATGAATGGGGTTTGACAGTAACACTGGGAGAACAACCTGTCTTCATGCTGATGAATGGGGTTTGACAGTAACACTGGGAGAACAACCTGTCTTCATGCTGATGAATGGGGTTTGACAGTAACACTGGGAGAACAACCTGTCTTCATGTTTGATGAATGGGGTTTGACAGTAACACTGGGAGAACAACCTGTCTTCATGTTGATGAATGGGGTTTGACAGTAACACTGGGGAACAACCTGTCTTCATGCTGATGAATGGGGTTTGACAGTAACACTGGGGGAACAACCTGTCTTCATGTTGATGAATGGGGTTTGACAGTAACACTGGGGGAACAACCTGTCTTCATGCTGATGAATGGGGTTTGACAGTAACACGGGGAGAACAACCTGTCTTCATGCTGATGAATGGAGTTTGACAGTAACACTGGGAGAACAACCTGTCTTCATGTTGATGAATGGGGTTTGACAGTAACACTGGGGAACAACCTGTCTTCATGTTGATGAATGGGGTTGACAGTAACACTGGGGGAACAACCTGTCTTCATGCTGATGAATGGGGTTTGACAGTAACACTGGGGGAACAACCTGTCTTCATGTTGATGAATGGGGTTTGACAGTAACACTGGGAGAACAACCTGTCTTCACATTGATGAATGGGGTTTGACAGTAACACTGGGAGAAACAACCTGTCTTCATGCTGATGAATGGGTTTTGACAGTAACACTGGGGGAACAACCTGTCTTCATGTTGATGAATGGGGTTTGACAGTAACACTGGGGAACAACCTGTCTTCATGCTGATGAATGGGGTTTGACAGTAACACTGGGGAACAACCTGTCTTCATGTTGATGAATGGGGTTTGACAGTAACACTGGGAGAACAACCTGTCTTCACATTGATGAATGGGGTTTGACAGTAACACTGGGAGAACAACCTGTCTTCATGCTGATGAATGGGGTTTGACAGTAACACTGGGGAACAACCTGTCTTCATGTTGATGAATGGGGTTTGACAGTAACACTGGGAGAACAACCTGTCTTCACATTGATGAATGGGGTTTGACAGTAACACTGGGAGAACAACCTGTCTTCATGCTGATGAATGGAGTTTGACAGTAACACTGGGGGAACAACCTGTCTTCATGTTTGATGAATGGGTTTGACAGTAACACTGGGAGAACAACCTGTCTTCATGTTGATGAATGGGGTTTTTACAGTAACACTGGGAGAACAACCTGTCTTCACATTGATGAATGGAGTTTGACAGTAACACTGGGAGAACAACCTGTCTTCATGCTGATGAATGGGGTTTGACAGTAACACTGGGAGAACAACCTGTCTTCATGTTGATGAATGGGGTTTGACAGTAACACTGGGAGAACAACCTGTCTTCATGTTGATGAATGGGGTTTGACAGTAACACTGGGAGAACAACCTGTCTTCACATTGATGAATGGGTTTGACAGTAACACTGGGAGAACAACCTGTCTTCATGTTGATGAATGGGGTTTGACAGTAACACTGGGAGAACAACCTGTCTTCATGTTGATGAATGGGGTTTGACAGTAACACTGGGGGAACAACCTGTCTTCATGCTGATGAATGGGGTTTGACAGTAACACTGGGAGAACAACCAGTCTTCCTGCATTTCCAACAAAAATCAAGTGTCTGTCCACAGTACCTTTGTGGCTTGGCAGATGAAAAAGATACCCTCTCCTCCCTGTCACCTAAGTTTGGAAGATTTGTACACACTGTTTGTAGAAAGTATACTCATTTTGGTGAATAGTTTGCCAATGGCAGTTTTGTGCACAATGGCCATGCTGTGTCTGAGGTGACCAATGGCAGTTTTGTGCACAGTGGCCATGCTGTGTCTGAGGTGACCAAGGACAGTTTTGTGCACAGTGGCCATGCTGTGTCTGAGGTGACCAAGGACAGTTTTGTGCACAGTGGCCATGCTGTGTCTGAGGTGACCAAGGACAGTTTTATGCACAATGGCCATGCTGTGTCTGAGGTGACCAAGGACAGTTTTTGTGCACAGTGGCCATGCTGTGTCTGAGGTGACCAATGAATGTGGCTGACACCAAGTTTTGGCTTCAGAACCGCGGCATTGTGTGACAGGCAGCTGAAGTAGGACATTGAAAAAAAAATTCTTACCCAGTGAGCGAAACTGAAAATTCTCTGCAGTGTTTCATTTTGCAGGCCCCCTTTGTGGCTATCTCACCAGCAGGCACCGTCACAAAAGAAAACACACATCCCAAACCACTTCCTGATGCTCTCCCTATTCACACACATCCCAAACCACTTCCTGCGCTCTCCCTGTTCACACACATCCCAAACCACTTCCTGGCACTCTCCCTGTTCACACACATCCCAAACTACTTCCTGATGCTCTCCCTGTTCACACACATCCCAAACTACTTCCTGATGCTCTCCCTGTTCACACACATCCCAAACCACTTCCTGATGCCACTCCCTGTTCTGAACTCCACAGCAATACACAGACCGCGCCATCACCCTCACCCCTGTCCCACCCTTCACGACCACCAACATCCACCTCCCCTTGTCCCACACAACACACAGGGCTTATGATAGGGATCAGAGGAGTGCTTGTCAAAACAGGTGTGTCTAATGTCTGTTCATGCCACTTCTTGAAAAACAGGTTTACTGTTGAAAAATATGTAGCATATACAACACACAAACAGAGAGAGAGAGAGCAAAGAGAGAGAATTGCTAGGGAGGTGGGCAGGACAGGCAGGCAGAAAAATTGGATGTATGGAAATGATCGGTAGGAAGACTGTGTTACACTTCAGGTGTATCATAAAAGTTGCTGTACTTTTGTTGCTAACTTAAGAAGGAACATGAACAGGGGCAAAAGTGACGTGGTGGGCTGGCACACCCATCCTGGCCTTTTCTTCTGTTGCAGACCTCGGAGAACTTCCCCCGTGCAGGTGGGAGAGAAAGTGCCTTGCTGCGGAAGGTCAATGCGAATGTGGTAGAGGTGAGGACGTACGCCAATCGAGTGGGCAACATGCCACTCGCCTGTATCAAGGAAACTGTCTGATGGTCGCCACTTGTCCTCAGACTCCATGGCAACAACTTGTCCTGAGATCCCGTGGCAACGACTTGTCCTTAGACCCCATGGCAACAACTTGTCCTTAGACCCCATGGTACGCCCTTGCCCTTTAGACCCCATGACAACAACTTGTCCTGAGATCCCATGGCAAAACTTGTCCTTGGGACCCCATGGCCACAATTTGTCCTTAGATCCCATGGCAACAACTTGTCCTTAGACCCCATGACAAAAAACTTGTCCTGAGATCCCATGGCAACAACTTGTCCTGAGATCACAGGGCCACAACTTGTCCTGAGATCACATGGCCACAACTTGTCCTTAACCCCATGGCAACAACTTGTCCTGAGATCCCATGGCTACAACTTGTCCTTAAACCCCATGGCAACAACTTGTCCTGAGATCACATGGCCACAACTTGTCCTGAGATCACATGGCCACAACTTGTCCTGAGATCCCATGGCACAACTTGTCCTTAGATCCCATGACAACAACTTGTCCTTAGATCCCATGGCAACAACTTGTCCTTAGACCCCATGGCAACGACTTGCCCTTAAACCCCATGGCAACTACTTGCCCTTAGACCCAGGGCCCACAACTTTCCTCAAACCCGATCAGCTTATCCTTAGACCCATAGCAAGAACTTATCCTTAGACCCATGACAACTTTCCTAAAAACCTGATCAGCTTATCCTTAGCCCCATAGCAAGAACTTATCCTTAGACCCCGTGAAAACAACTTGTCCTTAGACCCCACGGCAATAGCTTATCCTTAGACCCATGACAACTTGTCCTTAGACCCCGTGAAAACAACTTGTCCTTAGACCCCACGGCAATAAGCTTATTCTTAGCCCCCATGAACAACTTGTCCTTAGACCCCATGACAACAATTTGTCCTTAGACCCCCACGGCAATAGCTTATTCTTAGCCCCCATGACAACTTGTCCTTAGACCCCACAGTAATAGCTTATCCTTAGACCCATGACAACTTGTCCTTAGACCCCATGAAAAACAACCTGTCCACTGACCCCATGGTAATGTCCTTGCCACCATGTCAACTTTTCCTGAAGCTCCCAAATCAACATGTTGTCTTCAGAACCCCACGTCAACTTATTTCTCCTGACCTCTCAACTCTAAAACCCTGTACTGTGCCCTGAACTGTCACATCCAGAACCCCATCAATTCTGCCCTTGGACTTTGTTGCTGGGTATTGTCTTTCCTGACTTTTCGCCCCCTGAAACTCTCTCCCCTTCCACTCTTCCCCCCACTCTCCCCCTTCCACTTTCCCAGAACTCTCCCTTCCACTCTTCTCCCACTTTTGGCCCCTTCCGCTTTCCCAGAACTCTCCCTTCCACTCTTCCTCCCACTCTGCCCTTCCACTTTCCCCAGAACTCTCCCTTCAACTCTTCCTCCCATTCTGTCCCTTCCACTTTCCCCAGAACTCTCCCTTAAACTCTTCTTCCCACTCTGTCCCTTCCACTTTCCCCAGAACTCCCCCTTCCACTCTTCCTCCCACTCTGTCCCTTCCACTTTCCCAGAACTCTCCCTTCAACTCCCTTCCACTCTTTCCCTTCCACTCTCTCCCTTCCACTCTTCCTCCCACTCTGTCCCTTCCACTTTCCCAGAACTCTCCTTCAACTCCCTTCCACTCTTTCCCTTCCACTTTCCCCAGACCTTTCCTTCCACTCTTTCCTCCACTCTGTCCCTTCACTTTTCCCCAGAACTCTCCCTTCCCTCTCCCTTCACTCTGTCCCTTCCACTTTCCCCAAACTTCCCTTCAACCCCCTTCCACTCTTTCCCTTCCACTCTCTCCCTTCCACTCTTCTCCCACTTGCCCCCTTCCCTTTCCCAGAACTCTCCTTCCACTCTCCCTTCCACTCTGTCCCTTCCACTTTCCCCAGAACTCTCCCTTCAACCCCCTTCCACTCTTTCCCTTCCACTCTCTCCCTTCCACTCTTCCTCCCACTCTGCCCTTCCACTTTCCCAGAACTCTCCCTTCACTCTTCCTCCCACTCTGCCCCTTTCCACTTTCCCCAAACTCTCCCTTCAACTCTTCCTCCCACTCTGTCTCTTCCACTTTCCCCAGAACCCCTCCCCTTCACTCCCTTCCACTCTCTCCCTTCCACTCTTCCTCCCACTCTGCCCCTTTCCCACTTTCCCCAGAACTCTCCCTTCAACTCTTCCTTCCACTCTTTCCCTTCCACTTTCCACAAAAACTCTCCCTTCCACCTTCCTCCCACTCTGTCCCTTCCACTTTCCCCAGAATTCCCCCTTCCACTCTCCCTTCCACTCTGTCCCTTCCACTTTCCCCAGAACTCTCCCTTCAACTCCCTTCCACTTTTTCCCCTTTCCCACTCTCTCCCTTTCCACTTTTCCCTCCCACTCGCCCCTTCCACTTTCCCAGAACTCTCCCTTCCCCCTCTCCCTTCCACTCTGTCCCTTCCACTTTCCCCAGAACTCTCCCTTCCACTCTTCCCTTCCATCTCTCCCTTCCACTCTTCCTCCCACTCTCCCCCTTTTCCCATTTCCCAGAACTCTCCCTTCCACTCTTCCTCCACTCGGGCCCCTTCCACTTTCCCCAGACTCTCCCTTCAACTCTTCCTCCCACTCTGTCTCTTCCACTTTTCCCCAGAACTCTCCCTTCAACTCCCTTCCACTCGCTCCCTTCCACTCTTCCCCCCCCCACTCTGTCCCTTCCACTTTCCCCAGAACTCCCCCTTCAACTCTTCCTCCCACTCTGTCCCTTCCACTTTCCCCAGAATCTCCCTTCCACTCTTCTCCCACTCTGTCCCTTCCACTTTCCCCAGAACTCTCTCTTCCTCCCACTCTGTCCCTTCCACTTTCCCAGAACTCTCCCTTCAACTCCCTTCCACTCTTTCCCTTCCACTTTCCCAGAACTCTCCCTTCCACTCTTCCTCCCACTCTGTCCCTTCCACTTTCCCCAGAACTCCCCCCTTCCACTCTTCCTCCCACTCTGTCCCTTCCACTTTCCCCAGAACTCTCCCTTCAACTCCCCCCCACTCTTTCCCTTCCACTTTCCCCAGAACTTCCCTTCAACTCCCTTCCACTCTCTCCCTTCCACCCCACCCCCCTCTGAACTCCCCCCTGAAGTCTCCCTGCATCTCTCCTGCTTGAACTCTTCCCTAAAACATCCCCTTTGAACTCTGCCTTCCATTCTCGTAAAGTGTCCTTTGATCTCTCTCTTTTGAACCCTCACCTGAAACTTCCATTGAACTCTCACCCCAACTGTATACTCCTTAACTCCCTCCTTTAACTGTGTACCCCAAACAAAACTTTCACACTGTCTCCCTGACACTCTGTCCCTTGGATTGGCTGTGATGCCTGCCTCCCTATTCTTGAGCTGTGCCCTGCCCTGTGCCCTGTCCTCTGCCCTGCCCTGTGCCCTGTCCTGTACCCTGCCCTGTGCCCTGTCCTGTCCCCTTCCCTGTGCCCTGTCCTGTGCCCTGTCCTGTGACCTGCCCTAGCATCAACTATGATGTTTCCCCCCTATCCTTCCTCTTCCTGAGCTGTGCCCTTCCCTGTGCCCTGTCCCGGGTGCCCTGTCCTACCATCAACTATGATGTTTCCCCCCTGTCCTTCCCTCTTCCTGAGCTGTGCCCTTCCCTGTGCCCTGTCCTGTGCCCTGCCCTGTGTACTGAGCTGTGCCCTGGCCTGTGTCCTGAGCTGTGCCCTGGCCTGTGTCCTGAGCGTGCCCTGCCCTAGCAATCAGCTATGATGTGTCCCTTCTGTCTCCCATTTCCTGAGCTGTGCTGTGCCCTGAGCTGTGCCGTGCCCTGAGCTGTGCCCTGCCCTGAGCTGTGCCCTGCCCTGTGCCCTGAACTTGCCCTCCCCTCCCATCAGCTATGAATGATGGGGTCCCTTCCTGTCCTCCCCTCTTCCTGGGCTGTACCCTGCCCTGTGCCCTGGCTGTGCCCCGCCCTGTGCCCTGAGCTGTGCTTTGCCCTGAGCTGGCCCCGCCCTGTGCCCTGAGCTGTGCCCTGCCCTGTGCCCTGAGCTGTACCCTGCCCTGTGCCCTGAGCTGTGCCCTGCCCTGTGCCCTGAGCTGTGCCCTCCCCTGGCCTGAGCTGTGCCCTGCCCTGTGCCCTGAGCTGCCCCCCCGCCCTGTGCCCTGAGCTGTGCCCTGCCCTGGGGGCCCCACCCTGTGCCCTGAGCTGTGCCCCGCCCTGTCATCAGCAGCTGACTGCTGTGCTGTGCCCAGGGTCGGCCTTGTGTGACGCTGTGGGCTGTAGTACACCACGATGCTTGCAGGATGCCTTTCTGGCCGATGTTTTGGGCTGTCATTGACCATGAAGTACACCACGATGCTTGCAGGATGCCTTTCTGGCCGAGTTGTGTTGGGCAGTCATTGACCATGAAGTACACCACGATGCTTGCAGGATGCCTTTCTGGCCGATGTTGTTTTTGGGCAGTCATTGCCCATGAAGTACACCACGATGCTTGCAGGATGCCTTTTCTGGCCGATGTTGTGTTGGGTGTCATTGACCATGAAGAAACAACCACGATGCTTGCAGGATGCCTT
This sequence comes from Conus ventricosus, assembly GCA_018398815.1. Classification (NCBI taxonomy): domain Eukaryota; kingdom Metazoa; phylum Mollusca; class Gastropoda; order Neogastropoda; family Conidae; genus Conus; species Conus ventricosus. The sequence goes on from JAFLJL010005279.1 coordinate 165,751, forward strand.
TCTGGCCGATGTTGTGTTGGGCTGTCTTGACCATGAAGTACACCACGATGCTTGCAGGATGCCTTCTGGCCGATGTTGTGTTGGCCTGTCATTGACCATGTTGTGCTGGGCTGTCCATTGACAATGATGTGTTGGGCTGTCATTGACGTGTGTTTGTGGGCTGTCATTGACAATGAAACAAAATGTGTCTTCAGCAGCATTGGTCAGGTTCTCGTACACCACTAGAATAATGGACTATGCCAAAGATGGTTTCTTATTTGTTACTCTGTTTACCACACAAAGCTAAAACCGTTGATCTAGCTGTCTTACCCAACCCTTTAAAAAATGGGGCTGCACCAAAGGTGGTTGTTGATTTGTTGTTTTATGTACCATTCAAAGATGGTTGTTGATTTGTTGCTTTATGTACCATTCAAAACTAACCATGCGTCTTGTTAGCGGTGCTTGTTTCTGTGCATTATGATTTAAGGCAGGCACGTTGTAAAAGGGAAATGTACCTTCCTAAAAGCCATTGTCTGGTCAGTGTGGCTGCTGCCATTGTTATCTGGCTGGGCACTTTCGATTATACTCTCTTTCTTGTAAGTTTGTTTATACTTTCTTTCTTGTAGTTAAAGCTTAGACAAGCTGAAGGAACTATTAAAAGAAGACTGGTGGATTGAATTAATGAAAAGATTGCCCCGAAGTATAAAGTGAAAGAAGACTGTCTGAATGAATCAGGAAAAGAAGACTGTCTGAATGAATTAGTGAAAGAAGACTGCTTGAATGAATTAGGAAAAAAAGACCCGCCTGAATGAATTAGGAAAGAGACTGAATGAATTAGGGAAAGAAGACTGTCTGAATGAAATAGGAAAAGAAAGCTGAAAGAATTATGGAAAGAAGACTGAATAAATAGGGAAAGAAGACTGAATGAATATAGGAAAAGAAACTGTCTGAATGAATTAGGGGGAAAAAAAAAAAAAATAAAATAAAAAGACTTGCTTGAATGAATAGTGAAAAGAAGACTGCCTGAATGATTAGGGAAAGATGACTGTCTGAATGAATTAGAAAAGAAGACTGAATGAAATAAAGGAAAGAAGACCTGAATGACTTAGTGAAGAAGAAAGAATGAATTTAGGAAAAAGAAGACCGTCTGAATGAATTAGGGAAAGAGGACTGATGCTGAATTAGGAAAGAAGAACGGAATGAAATGGATTAGGAAAGAAGACTGAATGAAATTAGGGAAAAGAAGACTGAATTAATTGAATTAGGGAAGAAGACTGTCTGAATAATTAGGAAAAGAAGACTGAATGAATGAGATTAGGAAAGAAGACTGAATGAATTTAGGGAAAGAAGAACTGTCTGAATGAATTAAGGTGAAAGTAGACTGAAAGAATTAGGAGAAAAGAAGCAGTCTGAAATGAATTAAGGGGTAAGAAGACTGAATGAATGAATTAGGAAAGAAGACTGAATGAATGAATTAGGGAAAGCAAACTGAATGAATTTAGGGAAAAGAAACTGTCTGGATGAATTGAGGAAAAGAAGACGTGCCTGAATGAATTGGTGAAAGAAACGGAAAATGAATGAATTTAGGGAAAGAAGACTGCCAGAATGAATTAGGGAAGAAGACAAGAATGAATTAGGAAAGAAGACTGAATGAATTAGGAAAATAAGACTGAATGAATTAGGAAAAGAAGACTGCCTGAATGAATTAGGGAAAGAAGACTGAATGAATGAATTAGGGAAAGAAGACTGCCTGAAATAACTAAGAGAAAAGAAGACTGCCTGAAAGAATAAGGGAAAGAAGAACTGACTGAATGAATTAGGGGAAAGAAAGACTGCCTGAATAAATTAGGAAAAGAAATGAATGAATGAATAAAAAAGGAAAAGAAGACTGCCTAATGAAATTACTAAAAGAAGACTGAATGAATTATGGAAAAGAGGCTGAATGAATGAGGAAAAGAAGACTGTCCTGGAATGGATTAGGGAAAGACTACTGTCTGAATGATCAGGAAAAGAAGACTTCTGAATGAATTAGGGGAAAGAAGACTGAATGAAATTAGGGAAACAAGAAGACTGCTTGAATGAGAATTAAGGGAAAGAAGACTGAATGAATTAGGGAAAGAAGACTGCTTAAATGAGTTAGGGAAAGAAGAACTGTCTGATGAATTAAGGGAAAGAAGACTGTCCCTGATTGAATTAGGTAAAGAAGACTGTCCTGAATGAATTAGGGAAAGAAGCCTGAAAGAAATAGGAAAAGAAGACTGAATGAATTCGAAAAATAAGACTGAATAAATAAGTTAAGGAAGACTGTCGCCCCTGAATTAAAATTAGGTGAGGAAGACTGGCTGAATGAATTTAGGGTGAGAAGACCTGGCTGAATGAGTTAGGTGAGGAAGACTGCCTAAAGAATATGTGAGGAGACTGGCTGAATGAATTAGGTTGAGGAAGACAGGCGAATGAAATTAGGTGAGGAAGACTGGCGGAATGAATTAGGTGAGTATAGACTTGGCTGAATGAATTAGGTGGCGGAAGATGCCTGAATGAATTAGGAAAAAGAAAACTGCTTGAATTATTAAAGCGATAGCAGTGGGTTTTTTTTTTTAAATGAGTGGTTTGAATAAGTGGGCTTACAAAATGAATGGTATAGGCCCCAAATTTTGGAAATGAGTAGTTTTGTACTTGGTACCTCAAAATGAAGCGAGTGTAAAAAGCTCCAGAGTCTTTGAAATGGGTGATTTGAACTTGCTGACCACAAAGTTTCAGATGAACAGCCCACAACTTAACACCCCCCCCCCCCCCCCCCGCCCCTCCCGACTTGTAACAATTCAATTTTCTTATGAAAACCCTGTATTAAAGAACCAAGACATTGTATTTGATATTTGTTTTCCATTTTTCCTGTTGAAAATTGTATTTGCATTCAAAATGTGTTATTGCATTCACAAAGGATGCTGTATTGAGCAAGGGGTATTGTAGTAACAAGGGCAACGGCATTTCCATGAGCTGTAGCCAACTATTCCATTAGCGTATGGAAAGGTGGTTGTATTCGTTTAAAAGCTATCCATATGTTGAAGTATTGTAACATACGTTTCTGTCAGTTGATGTCCTGAGCATTGGTGTGTGTCCTCTGTGAAGGTGCTTTAAGACTGTGTCTGGTTTGTGGTTTGAAAACTGTTAGCAGGGTTACTTGACAAGCCTAGAGCCCTATTTTACACCACACTGTTTGTCAAAAGATGGAACCAAACCCACCAGGTCTCAGACAGCCCAAGAATAGGGATGATGGTCACACTGTTGGCAGTCTTCATTCATGATGGGGATGATGGTCACACTGTGGCAGTCTTTCATTCATGATAGGGATGATGGTCACATTGGGGCAGTTTTTCATTCATGATAGAGATGATGGTCACCATTGTGGGTTGATGTCTCAGTCTTCCTTCATGGATGTGGATGATGTCAACACGTGGCCATGTCTCAACTTCTATGTCATGATTGGATGATGGTCACACTGTGAGCCTGTCTCAGTCTCAAGTCCATGATGGGGATGATGGTCACATTGTGGGTGATGTCTCAGTCTTTCATTCATGATTGTGATGATGGTCACACTTGGGCCATCACATTCTTTCATGATGTGGATGATGGTCAGAACACTGTGGTCCATGTCCTCAGTCTTCATCATGATTGGATGATGGTCACAATGTGGGCAGTCCTTCATTCTGATGGGGATGATGGTCACATTGTGGGGGGCCATGTCCTCAGTCTTCATGTCATGATGGGATGATGGTCACACTGTGGGGCCATGTCTCAGTCTTACAATTCATGATAGGGATGATGGTCACATTGTGAGCAGTCCTCATTCATGTTAGGGATGATGGTCCACATTGTGGGCAGATCTCGTTCATTGAAGGGGATGATGGTCACATAGTGGGCCAGTCTCAGTCTTCATTCATGATAGGGATGATGGTGGACATTGTGGGCCAGTCCTTCATTCATGATGTGGATGATGGTCCACATTGTGGCATTCCTTTTCCATTCATATAGGGATGATGTCACATTGTGGGCAGTTTTTATGTCATGATAGGGATGATGTTCACATTGTGGGGCCATGTCTCAGTCCTTCATTTGCATGATGGGGAATGATGGTCACACTGTGGCCAAGACTCAGCTTCATTAGTCTCAATCTGTAGCCAGCTTTTGCTTTCTTTGTCATATTTCAGCCGTCTGATTTGCAGTATGATTGTTGGATGTGATTGAGGATTTGTCAGTGTTTAGCAGTTGTGTTTTATGACACAAAATGGTGGATGTGATTGGGGGCTTGTAAATGTTTATCATGATGTTTTGCAGCATAAATTGTTGAAAGAGCTTGATGATTTGTCCATGTTTAGCCGTTGTGTTTTGCAATACAAATTGTTGGATATGATTGAGGAATTATCATTGTTCAGCTGTCCTTTTTATTACATGGACTTTCCAATGTGTCCGAGGAATTGCCAGAGTCAGTGTTGTATAAAGAGAGAGGGGAAAAAGGGTAATTCTTGCTTTATGTACATGAGTGTTCCATAATATTTCCAAGAGAGAGAGAGAGAGATGTACTTCTGCATTGTTGCAATATCTGTTTTGGCCATGAACAAAGCTAGAGATAGGTATATCAAGAGGGTAGATACGTCAAAATATAGCTTTACTATAAACCTATATACCTGAAATAACCAAAACTCTACTGTACTAACAGATAGCCCATATTATTAAAGAGCCAAAACTGTAGCTTTACTGTGGATGCCGTGTAATTCGATCAACAACAGTTCATGCTGTATGTTAGGTAAATCAGACATGCCAGGTTCGTATCTGTGATAATGAAGTTGTTTATTGTCGTGTCTGTGTTTCATATTTGTCCATCTCTCTCTCCTCTCTCTCCCTCCCTTCCTCTTCCTTCTCTCTGTGTCCCCCCTCTTCTTCACTCTCTGTCCCTGTCTGTCTCTCTCTCCCCCTCCTCCCTCTCTCCTCTCTCTCTCCCTCAAACCATCATTTCCTTTTTTTTTCCCGCCTGTAGCAGTCAGGTGTTGAGAAGAGTGGTGATGGTTATGTAACTGATGTTCTCAGCCATGTCCCTGCTTTCCCTGTGTTGTCCTAGCAGTCCAGGTGTTGCGGAGAGTGTGATGGTTTCATGAACATGTTCTCAGCCATGTCCCTGCTTCCCCTGTGTTGTCCTAGCAGTCAGGTGTTGAGGAAGAGTGTGATGTTTATTGAACTGATGTTCCCAGCCATGTCCCTGCTTCCCTGTGTTGTCCTGTTGCCCTGTCTTCACCCAGTGCAGTTGCCCCCCTCCCCCCCCCCCCCCCCCCTCTCCCGCCCTGTATAAGCACGTCAGTTGTCCCCCTTGTTCTCTCTGCCCTGTCTGTGTCATGTCAGTTGTCCCCCTGTTGCCAGTGTCCTGTTGTTTTAGCCATGTCAGTTGTCCCCCTTGTTCTCAGCCATGTGACTCCCCCCCCCCCCTCCCCCCACCCCCCCCCCCCCCCCCCTGTTGTCCAGTGTCCTGTTGTCAGCCATGTGAGTTGTCCCCCTTGCTGCCCTGTTGTCAGCCATGTGAGTTGTCCCCCTTGTTTGTCCTGTTGTCAGCCATGTGAGTTGCCCCCCTTGTTGTCCATGTCCTGTTGTCAGCCATGTGAGTTGTCCCCCTTGTTGTCCTGTTGTCAGCCATGTGAGGTGTCCCCCTTGTCCTGTCATTTTCAGCCATGTCAGTTATCCCCCTTGTTGTTCACACCATGCCAGTTGTCCCCCTTGTTGTCAAGTGTCCTGTTGTAAGCCATGTGAGATTGTCCCCCTTGTTGTCCAGTGTCTCCAGCTATACCAGCTGTCCTGCGACCTGTCTTTAGTCATGTCAGTTATCCCCCTTGTCCTGTGGTAGTTTTTCCCTATGTATAATGTCTCTTGTTTCATGTCAAATCTTCAGCCATTGTCCCCCCTTTGCTGTCACATGTCCTGCCTTCAGTAGTGCGAGTTGTCCCCCTTGTCCTGTGCCATTTGCCCCTCCCGTTCCCCCCCCCCCCCCCCCCCCCCCACCCCCTTTACTGTGTCCTGTCTTCAGTCTTGTTAATTGTGCCCCTTATTGGCCCGAGTCCTGTCCTCAGCCATGTCTTGTGTCCTCATATGTCCTGTGTGATGTCATCAGAAAGGCAAGTTGTGTCACTCGTTGTCCTGTGTGATGTCATCAGAAAGGCAAGTTGTGTTCCTTGCTGTCCTGTGTGATGTCATCAGAATGCAAGTTGTGTCCCATGTGTCATCAGAAAGGCAAGTTGTGTCCTTCGTTGTCCTGTGTGATGTCATCAGAAAGGCAAGTTGTGTCCCATGTTGTCATCAGAAAGGCAAGTTGTGTCCCTCGTTGTCCTGTGTGATGTCATCAGAAAGGCAAGTTGTGTCCCTCGTTGTCCTGTGTGATGTCATCAGAAAGGCAAGTTGTGTCCCTTGCTGTCCTGTGTGATGTCATCAGAAAGGCAAGTTGTGTCCCTTGTTGTCCTGTGTGTTGTCATCAAAAGGCAAGTTGTGTCCCTTGCTGTCCTGTATGATGTCATCAGAAAGGCAAGTTGTGTCCCTTGCTGTCCTGTGTGATGTCATCAGAAAGGCAAGTTGTGTCCCTTATTGTCCTGTGTGTTGTCATCAGAAAGGCAAGTTGTGTCCCTTGTTGTCCTGTGTGATGTCATCAGAAAGGCAAGTTGTGTCCCTTGTTGTCCTGTGTGATGTCAACACATTCGCCAGTTTTGTTGTCTTCACAAATGCCAGTTGCCCTACTTTTGTCTGGTCTTCAGCATGTCAGTTATGCCCCCTTCCTGTTCTCCTTTCTGCCTTCAGTTGCCAGTTGTCCCCCCCTTGTTCTGCGTTTTGTCTTCATCCACGACAGTTTTCTCCCCTTTTGTCATGTGTCCTGTCTCCATTAATATCGTTGTTCCTGTTGTTGTCCTCTGTCTCATCTTCAGTAATGCCAGTTGTCCCCCTTGTTCTGCGTTTTGTCTTCATCCATGACAGTTTTCTCCCCTTTTGTCATGTGTCCTGTCTCCATTAATATCGGTTGTTCCTGTTGTTGTCCTCTGTCTCATCTTCAGTATGCCAGTTGTCTCCCATTGTCCAGTGTCGTCTTCAGCTTTGCCAGTTATACCCCTTGTCCTGTATTTTGTCTTCACCCATGATAGTTGTGCCCCCCCCCCCCCCCCCCCCCCCCCCCCCCCCTCCGTCCTGTGTTGTATCTCAAGTAATGCCAGTTGTCCCCTCTGTTGTTCTGTGTTGACTTTGTCATGTGCGTTGTTCTCCTCCTGTCCCTGTCCTCCTCAGCATGCCAGTTGTCCCGACCTCAGCCAATTCAGTTGCCCCCTCACCTTCCCACCCCCCTCTCCACCCACCCTCCCTGTCCTGTGTCCTGTCCTCAGCATGCCAGTTGTCCCGACCTCAGCCAATTCAGTTGCCCCCTCACCTTCCCCCCCCCCTCTCCACCCACCCTCCCTGTCCTGTGTCCTGTCTTCAGCAATGCCAGTTGTCCCGCCTCAGCCAATTCAGTTGCCCCCCCCTCCCCCCCCACCTCCCACCCCCCCTCTCCACCCACCCTCCCTGTCCTGTGTCCTGTCTCAGCAATGCCAGTTGTCCTGGCCTCAGCCAATTCAGTTGCCCCCTCACCTTTCCACACCCCTCACCTCTCCACCCCCCTCATCCATGTTCCCAGCATGCCTTTCCGCCTCAGCATCAGTTCCTCCACCCCCCTCCCCACCCACCCTTCCCTGTCCTGTGTCCTGTTCAGCAATGCCAGTTGTCCTCCCAGTTTTGCCCTCTCCCCCCACCACCACCTTCCTTCCTGTGTCCTGTTTGCAATGCCATTGCTCCATGTTTGGGCTGTCTTCACCATGACGTTCCTTCCTTGTTGTCTGTGGCTGCTTCACCGTTAGGTGTCGTCACCCTCGCTGTCCTGTGTCCTGTCTTTATCAATGTGAGCTGTCCCTCTGGTATTGTGGCTTGTGTCAGTAATGTCTGTTGTTGTTTTTTTTTCTACTTGTTGACCTGTGTCCTGTTGTCGGCCATGTCAGTTGCTACTCATTGCAGTATTGGAGATGACCTCCCTCACAAACACGATTGGAGAAATGTTGTATGCCTGCTTCAAGACTGATCTAGTCTGTTGTAGGTGATAGATCTGTGGCAGAGAACCTCCTCGAGGAGCCATGAAATATTTCTGGGATGTTCTTCGGGGCATGATACTCGCTGAACTGAATCATATTGTGCGAGAATGAATACAGAAGACAGATTGCTCATATATAATTATATCTTAAATACAGCAGAGTTGATCAGTGGTGTATCATATAATTATATCTTAAACACAGCAGAGTGGATAAGTGGTTTGTCATATAATTATATCTTAAATACAGCAGAGTTGATCGGTGGTGGTGTATCACATAATCATATCTTAAACACAGCAGAGTTGATCAGTGGTGTATCATATAATTATATCTTAAACACAGCAGAGTTGATCAGTGGTGTATCATATAATTATGTCTTAAACACAGCAGAGTTGATCAGTGGTTTATCATTTAATTATATCTTAAATACAGCAGAGTTGATCAGTGGTGTATCATTATATCAAATACAGCAGAGTTGATCAGTGGTGTACCATATAATTATATCTTAAACACAGCAGAGTTGATCAGTGGTTTATCATATAATTATATCTTAAATACAGCAGAGTTGATCAGTGGTGTATCATATAATTATATCAGATACAGCAGTTGATCAGTGGTGTATCATATAATTATATCTTAAACACAGCAGAGTTGATCTGTGGTGCATCATATAATTACATCTTGAATACAGCAGAGTTGATCAGTGGTGTATCATATAATTATATCTTAAATACAGCAGAGTTGATCAGTGGTGTATCATATAATTATATCTTAAACACAGCAGAGTTGATCGGTGGT
>JAFLJL010005280.1:0-7500 GCA_018398815.1 Conus ventricosus
CCCCCTTCTCCTCTCTCTCCTCCTGTGTTGTTCGTCACCCTGACCACTTCGCCGTGTGCGGTGGGTAACGTACCCTGGTTAATGGGCAATTACTATTTGTACCCCGTACAATGTCCCTTTGTCTCCAAGCGTCTAATGCCTTTTGTGAGAGGTTTCACGCTCCTGACACTCAAGGATAGAGATTTTAGGCAGTGCCTATTCTTCCAATCTGTCCTTGCTATTCTACAACATCCAGAACAGAGAGAGAGAGAGAGAGAGAGAGAGAGAGAGAGAGAGAGAGAGAGAGAGATAGGGGAGAGAGAGAGGGATGGAGGGAGACTGAGAGCGGGGGGAGAGAGGGGACAGGAAAGGGAAAGAAAGGGAAAGTGAGGGGGGAAGGGAAAGGAGGAGAGAGAGAGAGAGAGAGAGAGAGAGAGAGAGAGAGGAGAGAGAGAGAGAGAGAGAGAGAGAGAGAGAGACAGACAGACAGATAGAGACAGAGAGAGAGAGAAGCGACACTGTGCGTGCGTTCGTGTGTGTGTTTGTGTGTGTGTGTGTTTTCTGGACAGAGTGCTGCCTAGGTAGGTAAAGGGTATCCACCGTGTTCAGTTGCTGACCAGTGACAGTGATGACTGGCTCAACGTATGGCTTTCCCGGGCTGGCTGGTGCATCACTTCAGTCTTTTTCGTATTGATTGTCAAGCCGAAGTTGTTGCAAGCAGCAGCGAACTTGTCAACACTGTTGTTGCATTGTGGCTTCTGAGACAGCGTTGGGGGCACAGTCGTCCGCGAAGAGGAAGTCATTGACAGTGTCTGTCGTGACCTTGGCTTTCGCTTGAACTTGAAGTCTCCTGAGACTGAAGACTGATCCATCTGTACGGTACTTGATGACGATGCCTATCTCCGCGTCACTGAATGCGTCAGTCAACATAGCCAAGAACAAGAGCTGAACAGAGCGGGAGCAAGAACACAATCCTGCTTCACTCCATTTGAGACTGGGAACGGTTTAGATGTCTCGCCGTTGTCTTGGACTCCGGCCAGCATGCCGTCGTGAAGTTGGTGTACGATGGCAATGAACATTCTGGGGCACCCGTACTTCGCCATAATCTCCAAAGCCCCTCCCTACTGACAGTGTCAAAGGCTTTGGTCAGATCAACATAGGTGGAGTACAAGTCGACATTCTGTTCCTGACACTTTTCTTGAAGCGTCTGGCAGCAAACACCATGTCGATGGTCCCGCGTTCTTTCCGGAAGCCACACTGACTCTCATCTGTATCATACTGGTGCATGTATCCACACCATACTTTCTATCTGTGTAATACTGTATCCACACCATACTTTCTATCTGTGTAATACTGAGTGTATCTATCCACACCATACTTTCTATCTGTGTAATACTGTATCCACACCATACTTTCTATCTGTGTAATACTGTATCCACACCATAACTTTCTATCTGGTAATACTGTATCCACACCATACTTTCTATCTGTGTAATACTGTATCCACACCATACTTTCTATCTGTGTAATACTGTATCCACACCATACTTTCTATCTGTGTAATACTGAGTGCATCTACCCACACCATACTTTCTATCTGTGTAATACTGAGTGTATTTACCCACACCATACTTCTATCTGTGTAATACTGAGTGTATCTACCCACACCATACTTTTCTATCTGTGTAATACTGAGTGTATCTATCCACACCATACTTTTCATCTGTATCATACTGAGTGTATCTAATCCACACCATAGTTATCTACCTGTATCATACTGGGTGAATCTATCCACATGTTTATGTCTGTAATCATACCGAGTGTATCACCTATCCGCATGTTTCTATCTGTATCATACTGAGTGTATCTATCCACACCAAAGTTTCTGTCTGTATCATATTGATGAGTGTATTTACCCACACCATACGTTCTATCTGTACCATACTGGTGAATCTATCCACACCATACGTTCTATCTGTATCATACTGGGTGAATCTATCCACACCATAGTTTCTATCTGTACCATACTGGGTGAATCTATCCACACCATACGTTCTATCTGTATCATACTGGGTGAATCTATCCACACCATAAGTTTCAATCTGTATCATACTGGGCGAATCAATCCACACCATAACGTTCTATCTGTATCATACTGGGTGAATCTATCCACACACCATAGTTACGTTCTATCTGTATCATACTGGGCGAATCTATCCACACCATACGTTCTATCTGTATCATAACTGGGTGAATCTATCCACACCATAGTGGAAGGGGGGAGGGTGGTGGTGACGTCAACAGGAAACCCGGGAGAACAGGCACTGACTGGCCGGTGAAGACCGAACTCTGACGTCACTGGGGAGGACGACCCGGGAAGAGGTTCTTCCACTGCTGACAGTGCATACATCGTCAACAACACGCCTCTCACCATCAGAACAGAATGATACGATGACGTCAGTCCTCTTGTCTTCAGGCCACAAAGGGAACAGCAACCCGTGCAACACCCACTGCAGCCTTACCACCATGACGACTGCTGTGAGTACTTGGTCAGACAGACCAACACCCACACCCACTGTCGGCCTTACCACCATGACGACTGCTGTGAGGACAGGAGGTCAGACAGACCAAGACCCACACCCACTGTCGGCCTTACCACCATGACGACGCTGTGAGGGACAGGGAGTCAGACAGACCAACACCAACACCCACTGTCAGCCTTACCACCATGACGACTGCTGTGAGGGACAGGGAGGTCAGACAGACCAACACCAACACCCACTGTCAGCCTAACCACCATGACGACTGCTGTGAGGGACTTGGTCAGACAGACCAACACCAACACCCACTCTCAGCCTTACCACCATGACGACTGCTGTGAGGGACTTGGTCAGACAGACCAACACCAACACCCACTGTCAGCCTTACCACCATGACGACTGCTGTGAAGGACAGGGAGGTCAGACAGAACCAACACCAACACCCACTGTCAGCCTTACCACCATGACGACTGCTGTGAGGACTTTGGTCAGACAGAACCAACACCAACACCCACTCTCAGCCTTACCACCATGACGACTGCTGTGAGGGACTTGGTCAGACAGACCAACACCAACACCCACTGTCAGCCTTACCACCATGACGACTGCTGTGAGGGACAGGGAGGTCAGACAGACCAAGACCAACACCCACTGTCAGCCTTACCACCATGACGACTGCTGTGAGGATTGGGTCAGACAGATCAACACCCACTGTCAGCCTACCACCATGACGACTGCTGTGAGGGACAGGGAGGTCAACAAAGCCTTACCTCTCACCAACAGCTCACGTTTCACTCCGGAAGTCTTTCATCCTTCCAGCTCTCTCTCTCTCTCTCCTCCTCTCTCTCTCTCCTCTCTCTCTCTCTCTCTCTCTCTCTGTGAAGAGCAGATAACTAGATAGTAACCCTGTGGTAGTGTGTCCATATTTTAGATACAGTAGCCGTCATCCTATGACTCCGAGAAGGTGACTACAATCATCTTTATGACGGCCACTGTCTCGACTTGATCTCATTCTAGCTACTGCATCACCTCGATCTCACTCTAGCTCTGCATCACCAACATGCCACGTTTTACAATGTCCAGTTGAAGGTGTGACTGGGAATCTCAAGACCTTGGAGAGGCCTTTGCGGCGCACTTAACACGGCTCTGCAGATGCACAACGCCTCAGTGCACACCGCCCCAGACCCAACCCGACCAAATCCACAACCTAAGCTGAAGCTAGAACCGCCCTCAATAGCCGCCGGCTGTGATCCTGATCAGTGGTCTGCTTTCACCCGACAATGGAGTATGTACAAAGTTGGCATGGCTATCAGTGATGCCATGATTGCCACAGCGCTGTTCTACTGCTGTGACTCGGATTTGCGCACTGACCTCATGCGTGATATTCGTGGCAACGTCGCAGAATATGGCAGAAGCTGACCTCTTGGCCGCAATCAAACGGCTTGCTGTGAAGGATGAGAGCACTCTAGTCCATCGCATACGTCTCAGTAAAATGACCCAGTCGCCAGGCACAGGAATCCGGACATTCCTCGCCCGACTCAGAGGTCAAGCATCCCTGTGCCAGTACCACCGCACCAGTCGAGAACGGGACTGCCACCATGTCTTTGACTATAGCGATGAGATCATCAAAGACCACCTCATTCGCGGCATTGCTGATCCTGAAATCTTGTCTGACCTCCTTGGGACCCCAAACTGATAGGACTTTGGATGAGATTGTCAGCTATGGCGCAGAAAGAGGAAGGCAAAGCAACGAGAAGCGCAGTTGGAGGTGCCATAGCAGCAATTGGTGACAAAGAACAGGCTGCCACCTCATCAAGACCAACACACCACCGACCATGTTGGGCATGTGGCGGTCCCGGACACGGGCCAAAAAAATGATCGCCACACGAGATCAAAACTCTGTGAGGCCTGGACATTCATATGCGGCAAATGTGCTGTAAAGGGTCACTTCACTAAATCCTGCAGCAAATGCCCAGCTGTGGCACCTGGGTCATAGAGACAGAACCTCCAGAGTGTGCCCTCGTGGTGGGGGCAGAAAAGCCGCACTTCAAATCACCAACCGAAAGGACTCGAGGCCATCACAAGGGCCCGACTATCAATGACAACGCCTTCATGTTTGACCAGCTATGCATGGCCTCCAGCAACTGCGGCTCTCAACAACGACATTGAACACATCGAGATCACGAAACCCCATCTGTCTAGATCATCACGTCTTCAATGGCCAGTGGATAGCCCGTCCATCCAAACCCCACCCCATGCTGCCGTGCAAATGTCCGTGCTGCCAGAAGAACATGCTGCGTTCGGAGCCCCTTACAAACCCCTCAGACTCAAGTCTGCCACATATCCATGGTTGCAGATACGGGTTGCCAGAGTACTGTCATCCCCTTGTCAGTTGCCAGCATACTAGGCATTGAGGACAGTGACCTGATCCCTGTGACACTCAAGATGAAGGGTGCTAATGATCAGGATCTAGAGTCCTGGGTGCTATTGTTGTCTCCATCACAGCTTGCGATGTGACGGCTCAGCTGTCGTCTCAAAACAATTATGCTATGTCTCCAAACAGATCTCCAAGGCATTCCTCTGTAGGGAAGCATTGTCTGCGCTTGGCGTTATACTCCCTACATTCCCTGTTCCAAGCCAAGCCCACGCTGCATGGCAACCTCATCAGAGACAGTTGAGACAACATGCTCCTGCCCAAAGCGCAGTAGTACACCACCACCCAAGCCCACACAGCTCCCCCCCGGCCTGTCCGCCACGAAAGACGATGTAGAGCCCTTAAACATGGCTCCTGGATTATTATGCTGCAACGACCTCAACACTTGTGAACATCAGCCCCTTCCCCTCATGTCAGGTGAACCCTTGGAGCTCCACGTCAATCCCGATGCCAAGCCTGTCGCCATCCACAAACCTGCTCTTGTCCCCATCCATTGGCAAGACCAGGTGAAGGCAGACCTGGAACGAGATGTGCGCTTAGGCGTCCTTGAACGTGTTGACCCCAATACCCCTGTTACTTGGTGCTCACGATGGTTGTGACTGCCAAAGTGGATGGCTCTCCACGGCGCACAGTGGAGACCTCCATCCCCAAAACCGTCAGTCTGTTCGGCAAACTCATCATGTTCCTACCCCATTTAATCTCGCCGACCGCGTCCCACAAGGCACCATAAAGACTGTCACAGATGCATGGAATGGGTACCACTCAATCCCCATTCGGGCAGAGGACCGCCATATCACCACCTTCATCACTCCATGGGGTCGCTTCCGTTACAAAGTTGCGCCCCAAGGCTTCCTTGCCAGCGGCGATGGCTACCGCAGCGTTTTGATGCCATCATAGCCGACTTCCCTGACAAGGTCAAATGTGTGGATGATACCTGCATGTGGTCACCGGACACTGAGTCTGCTTTCATCCAAGCTTGCAGCTGGCTAGACCTGTGTGCTCGCAATGGGATCACACTCAATCCCAAGAAATTTCAGTTTGCCCAAGACACTGTGCAATTTGCAGGGCTCACTATCACCTCTACAAACATCTGCCCAAGCCCCAAGTTCCTTGACGCCATTCGCAACTACCCCACCCCCTCAGACATTTCAGGCGCCAGAGGGTGTTGGCTTGGTGAACCAGGGAGCTTAAGCCTTCTCGATGGCGAAACAGATGAAACCCTTTCGCCACTGCTGAGCCTTCAACCCCATTTCGATGGACGGAGGAACTGGATCGGCTCTTCCAGCAGTCCAAGGAGGTCATCATCAACGAGATGAAGGAAGGAGTGAGACTCTTTGACCCCTCACTGCCCCACCTGCCTCGCCACAGACTGGTCCAATGATGGCATTGGCTCTTCCTACTCCAAAAACACTGCTCTTGTGCGCCTACCACCCCGAAATGCTGTCGTGATGGATGGAAGCTGTGTCTGGTCGGCAGCAGATTCACCACACACCTGCTGAGAGCCGCTAATGCTCCCATTGAAGGCGAGGCGCTAGCAGTCGCATATGCCCTACCACCAGACACTTACTACATCTTAAGCGTGCACTGACCTCTTTGTTGCCACGGACCACAAACCGCTTCTACAAATCTTGAATCATCGATCTCTTGCAGACATCCACAACAGACGTCTCTTAAACCTTAAAGAGAAAACCCTACCATACCGATTTGAAGTGTGTACGTGTCAGGCAAGAAGAAACCTGGGCCCCGATGCCGCTTCCAGACACCCAGCTGATCATCTGAGGCACCCGCTTGGCGGTGACCCTTCGGAGCTGAACTCGGTTTCCTTTCACCAGAAGCCCTGAAACACCTCAGAGACGGCGACAGCATGGATGAAGCAAATGACCCCTCCACAATCACAGCTGCAGCTGTCGCCCTGTGTGCCCTGGACAGTCGCCAAGTTGTTACATGGGACATGGTGCAGGAGCCACAGCTTCCGACCCCACCTTCCGGCAGCTCGATCCAGCTCATTGAAGAGGCTTTCCATCCAACTGCAGACAGGTCCCCCGCTACTCTGCGCCCCTTCCACAGGTTCAGTAGCAGCCTCTGTGTTGTTGACGGTGTTGTTCTGATGGGCCAGAGGGTCGTCATATCCACCCTCTCCTCCGTCCTACCATCCTGCAGTCCCTCCATGCGGCACACCAGGGCGTCAACATCATGTGTACCCGAGCACAGGACTCTGTTATTGGCCGAACATCACTGTTGATATCACCCGTGTCCGAGAGGAGTGCCCCACTGTCACCGCATGGCAAAAACCAACCCCATGCAGCCACCATCAGACAACATGCTACCAGATTACCCATTCCAGATGGTTTGCAGTGACTACTATCACATACAACAACACAGACTACGTTGTCATTGTGGACAGTACTCCCATTGGCCAATGGTCTACAGGTCCGAATCGGGAGCTGATGGCCTCATCCGACGCCTTCGAGAAACATTTGCCACTTTTGGCATCCCAGAGGAACTCACCAGCGACGGAGGACCCCAGTTCACTTCAGGCAGAACACA
>JAFLJL010005280.1:12500-13952 GCA_018398815.1 Conus ventricosus
AGAATCTATCTCCTCTGATGTGTCAATAACGCTATATCACTGTATAGAATCTATCTCCTCTGATATGTCAATAACGCTATATCACTGTAAAGAATCTATCTTCTCTGATGTGTCAATAACGCTATATCACTGTACAGAATCTATCTCCTCTGATATGTCAATAATGCTATATCACTGTATAGAATCTATCTTCTCTGATGTCAATAACGCTAGGCCTATATCACTGTATAGAATCTATCTTCTCTGATGTGTCAATAACGCTATATCACTGTATAGAATCTATCTTCTCTGATGTGTCAATAATGCTATAATATATCACTGTAAAGAATCTGTCTTCTCTGATAATTATGTCAATAATGCTGTGTCACTGTATAGAATCTATCTTCTCCGACAATTATTCATGATGCTGCCGAGTCCTGTTGACTCGAGGGGGCTGACAATGCGGAGGCGACAGCCTACACACTGTCTCCTCCCACCCCTCCGTCCCAGTGAAGAATGCAGACACACCGCCTCCCCCTCCCTCCCTCTCCCTGTCTCCGCAAATGACACTGGAGGCTGCTGTTAGGAAGACCTCGTCGCTCTACTCCACGATTATCGTGTTCTTCTTGAGTAGCCTCAACCCTAACCCCTCACTTCTGTCGCCCTTAACACACCTCCTGCCGCCTTCCGCTGGCGGTCTATGTGATGGGAATGTAGTGGACAGTGTCTGTTTTAACCCTGCACAGAGAAAAATGCTGGAATGTAGGGGACTGTGTCTGTTTTAACCCTGCACAAGAGAAATGCTGGAATGTAGAGGACAGTGTCTGTTTAACCCTGCACAGAAAGAAATGCTGGAATGTAATGGACTGTGTCTGTTTTAAAACCCTGCACAGACAGAAAATGCTGGAATGTAGGGACGTGTCTGTTTTAAACCCTGACAGACAAAAATGCTGGAATGTAGGGGACTTGTCTGTTTAACCCTGCACAACAGAAATGCTGGAATGTAGGGGACAGTGTCTGTTTTAACCCTGCACGACAGAAATGCTGGAATGTAGGGGACAGTGTCTGTGTTAACCCTGCAGAGAGAGAAATCTGGAATGTAGGGGACAGTGTCTGTTTTAACCCTGCACAGAGAGAAATGCTGGAAGTAGGGGGCAGTGTCTGTTTTAACCCTGCCAGAAAGAAATGCTGGAGTGTAGGGGACTGTGTCTGTTTTAACCCTCACAGACAAAAATGCTCTGGATGCAAGACCCAGGACAGCTCCACCGATCAGCACAAGGCCGGAGTCAGGTTTTTGCCTCCCCACCCCCCCCCCCCCCTGTCTTCTCTCCGTTCTCCCTCTTGTCTGATGTGTCGTCTTCCCTCGCTCTCATCCCAATCATCTGTATCGTTCGTGGTCTGTGTCTGTCTTTACCCTCACGAAAATCTGGATGTTACTTCTCTTTTAAAACCCCCCCCCCCATGTATAGGAAG
>JAFLJL010005281.1:0-13849 GCA_018398815.1 Conus ventricosus
CGGGGGGCCAGGGGGGGCCCCCCTCCCCTCCCCCTCGGGGGGGGCCGATGGTGGAGTGTCGAGTTGCCCGGGCCGCCGGCCGCAGGCGGCCAGCGCCCCTCTCCCCTCCCCTCGGGGGGGGGGGCCGATGGTGGAGTGTCGAGTTGCCGGGCCGCCGGCCGCAGGCGGCCAGCGCCCCTCTCCCCTCCCCTCGGGGGGGGGGCCCATGGTGGAGTGTCGAGTTGCCCGGGCCGCCGGCCGCAGGCGGCCAGCGCCCCTCTCCCTCCCCTCGGGGGGGGGGGGCCGATGGTGGAGTGTCGAGTTGGGCCCGGGCCGCCGGCCGCAGGCGGCCAGCGCCCCTCTCCCCTTTCCCCCCGGGGGGGGGCCGATGGTGGAGTGTCGATGTTGCCCGGGCCGCCGGCCCGCAGGCGGCCAGCGCCCCTCCCCCCCTCCCCTCGGGGGGGGCCGATGGTGGAGTGTCGAGTTGCCCGGGCCGCCGGCCGCAGGCGGCCAGCGCCCCTCTCCCCTCCCCTCGGGGGGGGCCGATGGTGGAGTGTCGAGTTGCCCGGGCCGCCGGCCGCAGGCGGCCCGCCCTCTCCCCCCTCCCCTCCGGGGGGGGCCGATGGTGGAGTGTCGAGTTGCCCGGGCCGCCGGCCGCAGGCGGCCAGCGCCCCTCTCCCCTCCCCTCGGGGGGGCCGATGGTGGAGTGTCGAGTTTGCCCGGGCCGCCGGCCGCAGGCGGCCAGCGCCCCTCTCCCCTCCCCTCGGGGGGGGCCGATGGTTGGAGTGTCGAGTTGCCCGGGCCCGCCGGCCGCAGGCGGCCCCGCGCCCCTCTCCCCTCCCCTCGGGGGGGGCCGATGGTGGAGGGGTCGAGTTGCCCGGGCCGCCGGCCGCAGGCGGCCAGCGCCCCCAACCTTCCCCCCCTGCCCCCCGGGGGGGGCCGGTTGGTGGATGTTTGGTTGCCCGGGCCCCCGGCGGGAAGGGGGCCAGCGCCCCTCTCCCCCTCCCCTTTGGGGGGGGGCCCATGGTTTGGGGTGTTTGGGTTTCCCGGGCCGCCCCGGGCCGGGAGGCGGCCAGCCCCCCCTTCCCCCCCCTCGGGGGGGGCCGTTTGGGGGGGTGTTTGGGGGTTTCTCGGGGGCCCCCGGCCCCCAGGCGGCCAGCGCCCCCCCTCCCCTCCCCCTGGGGGGGGGGCCGATGGTGGGTGTCGAGTTGCCCGGGCCGGGCCCGGGCCCCAGGCGGCCAGCGCCCCCTCCCCCCCCTCGGGGGGGGGCCCCATGGGTTTGGGGTGTTTGGGGTTTTCCCCGGGCCCCCCGGCCCCCGCAGGGGGCCAGCGCCCCCCCCTCCCCCCCCCTCGGGGGGGGGGGCCGTGGTGGAGTGGGGAAATGGCCGGGGGCCCCCGGCCGGGAGGCGGCCGGCCCCCCTCTCCCCTCCCTCGGGGGGGGGGCCGATTTGGGGGAGGGGTTCCCGGGTTTCCCCGGGGCCCCCGGCGCAAACGGCCAGCGCCCCCCCTCCCCCCCCCTCGGGGGGGGGGCCCATTTGGTTTGGAAATGTGGTTGCCCCGGGCCCCCGGCCGCAAGGTGGCCGCGGGCCCCTCTCCCCTCCCCTGGGGGGGGGCCCCATGGTGGAGGGGTCGAGTTTTCCCGGGCCGCCCGGGGCAGGCCCGGCCCGGCCCCTCTCCCCTGCCCGGGGGGGGTCCCATGGTGGAGTGCGAGTTTCCCCCGGGGCCCCCGGCCGCAGGCGGGCCCCCCCCCCCTCTCCCCCCCCTCGGGGGGGGGGCCCATGGTGGAGTGTCGGTTGCCCCGGGGCCCCCGGCCGCGGTGGGGCCCGCGCCCCTCTCCCCCCCCCCCTCGGGGGGGGGCCGAGGCGGAGGTGGGGTTTTGCCCCGGGGCCCCCGGCCGCAGGTGGGGCCCGCCCCCCCCCTCCCCTCCCCTCGGGGGGGGGGGGCCCCTGGTGGGAGTGTCGTTTGCCGGGCCGCCGGGGCCCCAGGTGGCCAAGGGCCCCCCTCCCCCCCTCGGGGGGGGGGGCCCCTGGTGGAGTGTTGAGTTGGGCCCCAGCCGCCGGGCAGGTGGCCAGCGGGCCCCCCTCCCTCCCCTCGGGGGGGGGGGGCCCATGGGTGGGTGTCGAAATTGCCCCCGGGGCCCCGGCCCCAGGTGGCCCGCCCCTCTCCCCTTTCCCCCCGGGGGGGGGGGGGGTGGTGGGGTTTTCGAGTTGCCCCGGGGCCCCCGGCCGCGGTGGGCCGCCCCCTTTTTCCCCCCCCCTCGGGGGGGGGGGCCGGCCCCGAGGGGGGGTGTCGTGTTTCCCGGGCCCCCGGCCCAGGGTTTGGCCCCGCGCCCCCCTCCCCCCCCCCTCGGGGGGGGGGGGGGCCGATGGTGGAGTGTTTGAGTTGCCCCCGGGCCCCCCGGCCCCCAGGTGGCCAGCGCCCCTCTCCCCCCCCCCTCGGGGGGGGGGCCGATGGGGGAGTGTCGAGTTGCCGCCGGGGCCCCCGGCCGCAGGGGGGCCGCCCCTCTCCCCCCCCCCGGGGGGGGGGCCCCTGGGTTTGGGGAGGGGTCGAGTTGCCCGGGCCCCCCCGGGGCCCCCGGTGGCCAGCCCCCTCTTCCCCCCCCTCGGGGGGGGGGCCCCATGGTGGGGTGCCCAGTTGCCCGGGGCCCCGGCCGAGGTGGCCCCCGCCCCTCTCCCCTCCCCTCGGGCGGGGCCCATGGTTTGGAAATGTCGAGTTGCCCGGGCCCCCCGGCCCCCAGGTGGGCCCGCGCCCTTCTCCCCTCCCCTCGGGCCCCGGGGGCCCTTTTGGTTTGGGGGTGTCGAGGGTTTTTCCCGGGGCCCCCGGGCCCCAGGGGGGGCCAGCGCCCCCTTCCCTCCCCTGGGGGGGGCCCGTTGGTGGAGTGTCGAGTTTCCCCGGGGCCCCCGGCCCCCAGGTGGCCAGCGGGCCCCCCTTTCCCCCCCCCCTCGGGGGGGGGGCCCATGGTGGGGGTTGAGTTGCCCGGGGGCCCCCGGCCGCAGGTGGCCAGGCCCCCCTCCCCCCCCTCGGGGGGGGGCCCGATGGTTGGGGGTGTCGAGTTTTTCCCCCCCCCCCCCCCCGGGCCCCCGGGCCCCAGGTGGCCCGCGCCCCTCTTTTCCCCCCCTCGGGGGGGCCGATGGGGGAGTGTCGAGTTTCCCGGGCCGCCGGCCGAGGTGGCCAGCGCCCCCCTTCCCCCCCCCTGGGGGGGGGCCGGGGGTGGAGTTTTCGAGTTGCCCGGGCCGCCGGCCGCAGGGTGGCCAGGCCCCCCTCCTTCCCTCGGGGGGGGGTGATGGTGGGTTTTCGAGTTGCCCGGGCCCCCGGGCCCCGGTGGCCAGCGCCCCTCCCCCCCTTTCCCTCGGGGGGGGGCCCAAGGTGGAAATGCGGGTTTCCCGGGCCGCCGGCCGCAGGGGCCAAAGGGCCCCCCTCCCCTCCCTTCCGGGGGGGGGGGGCCCATGGGGGAAAGGGCGAGTTGCCCGGGCCGGGGGCCCGGGAGGTGGGCCCGCGCCCCTCTCCCCCCCTTCGGGGGGGGCCCCATGGTTTGGGTGTCGAGTTGCCCCGGGCCCCCGGCCCGCCCAAAAGGGGGCCCGCGCCCCTCTCCCCTCCCCTCGGGGGGGGGCCGATGGTGGAAAGGGGCGAGTTGCCCCGGGGCCCCCGGCCGCAGGTGGCCAGCGCCCCTCTCCCCCCCCCTCGGGGGGGGGCCCCGGGGTGGGAGTGTCGAGTTGCCCCGGGGCCCCCGGGGCCCCAGGTGGCCAGCGCCCCTCTCCCTCCCCCCGGGGGGGGGGGGGGCCCATTTGGGGGAGTGGGCGAGTTGCCCGGGCCCGGCCGCGGGGGCCAGCGCCCCTCTTTTTCCCCCCCCCTCGGGGGGGGCCGGTGGGGTGGAGTGCGAGGTCCCCGGGCCCCCGGGCCCCAGGGGGGGGCCCGCGCCCCTCTCCCCCCCCCTCGGGGGGGGGGCCCTTTGGGGGAGTGTTTGGGGGGTCCCGGGGCCGCCGGCCGCAGGGGGCCCCGCGCCCCCCTTTCCCCCCCCCTCGGGGGGGGGCCCTTTGGGGGGTGTCGGGTGCCCCCGGGGCCCCCGGCCCCGGAGGGGGCCAGCGCCCCTTCCCCCCCCCTCGGGGGGGGGGGATGGTGGGTGTCGAGGGGGGCCCGGGCCGCCGGCCCCCAGGGGGCCAGCGCCCCTCTCCCCTCCCCCCGGGGGGGCCCGGGGGGTGGGAGGGGGTCCGGAAGGGGGGCCCCGGGGCCCCCGGCCCAGGGGGCCCGCGCCCCTCTCCCTCCCCTCGGGGGGGGGGGGATGGTGGAGTGTCGGGTTTCCCGGGCCGCCGGGGCCCCGGGGGCCCGCGCCCCTTCCCCTTTCCCCCCGGGGGGGCCGAAATTTGGGGGTCGAGGGTTTCCCGGGCCCCCGGGCCCCAGGGGGCCGCGCCCCCCCTCCCCTTTCCCCCCGGGGGGGGGCCCATGGTGGAAATGTCGGGGGGCCCGGGCCCCCGGCCGCAGGGGGCCAGCGCCCCTCTCCCCCCCCCTGGGGGGGGGCCCATGGGGGGGTGTCGAGGTGCCCGGGCCCCCGGGGAAACAGGGGGGCCAACCCCCCCTCTCCCCTTCCCCCCGGGGGGGGGCCGATGGGGGGTGTGAGGTTTCCGGGCCCCGGCCCCCAGGGGGCCAGCCCCCCCTCCCCCCCCTCGGGGGGGCCCATGGTGGGTGTGAGGTTTCCGGGGCCCCCCGGGGCCGCAGGGGGCCCCCGCCCCTCCCCTCCCCTCGGGGGGGCCCATGGTTTGGGTGTCGAGGTGCCCGGGCCTTTTGGGCCCCAGGGGGCCACCGCCCCTCTCCCCCCCCCTCGGGGGGGCCGAAGGGGGGAGTGTCGAGGTGCCCGGGCCGCCCGGGCCCCGGGGGCCACCCCCCCTTTCCCTCCCCTTTGGGGGGGGGGATGGGGGGAGTGTCGAGGTACCCGGGGGCCGCCCCCCGGGCCCCGGGGGGCCCCCGCCCCCCTCCCCCCCCCTCGGGGGGGCCGATGCTGGAGGGGGCGAGGTGCCCGGGGGCCCCCGGCCGCAGGGGGGCCCCGCCCCTCTCCCCTCCCCCCGGGGGGGGGGCCCATGGGGGAGTGTCGAGGTTTCCCGGGCCGCCGGCCGCAGGGGGGGCCCGCGCCCCTTCCCCACCCTCGGGGGGGCGATGCTGGGGTCGAGGTTTCCGGGCCTCCGGCCCCCCAGGGGGCCAGCGCCCCTCTCCCCTCCCCGGGGGGGCCGATGCTGGGCCCTTTTTTCGAGGTGCCCGGGGCCCCGGCCGGGGGGGGCCAGCGCCCCTTTTCCCCCCCCTCGGGGGGGGGCCCAAAGTGGAGGGGTCGAGGTTTCCCGGGCCCCGGCCGCGGGGGCCAGCGCCCCTCTCCCCTCCCCCCGGGGGGGCCGTTTTTGGGGTGGAGTGTCGAGGTGGGCCCGGGGCCCCCCGGGCCCCAGGGGGCCAGCGCCCCCCCTTCCCCCCCCTCCCGGGGGGCCCAAAGCTGGAGGTGAGGTGCCCCCGGGCCTCCGGCCCCTGGGGGCCAGCGCCCCTCTCCCCCCCCCTCGGGGGCCGAAAGCTAGAGTGTCGAGGGGGCCCGGGCCTCCCCGGGCCCCGGGGGCCGCGCCCCCCCCCCTCCCCCCGGGGGGCCCAAAGCTGGAGTGTGGGGGCCCGGGGGTCGGCCGCCCCGGGGGCCAGGCCCCTCTCCCCCCCCTCGGGGGGCCCATGTGGTGGGGTCGAGGTTTCCCGGGCCTCCGGGCCCCCGGGGGGGCCCGCGCCCCTCCCCTCCCCTCGGGGGGCCGATGCTGGAGTTTTCGAGGTGCCCGGGCCTCCGGGCCGCAAGGGGCCAGCGCCCCTCTCCCCCCCCCTCGGGGGGGGTCGATGCTGGAGGGTCGAAGGGGGCCCGGGCCTCCCGGGGCGGGGGCCAGCCCCCCCTCTCCCCCCCCTGGGGGGCCCATGCTGGGTGCGAGGTGCCCCGGGGCCCCTGCCCCAGGGGGCCAGCGCCCCTCTTTCCCCCCCGGGGGGCCCCAACCCGGAGTGTCCCAGGTGCCCCGGGCCCTTTTGCCGGGAGGGGGCCAGCGCCCCTCTCCCCTCCCCTTGGGGGCCGATGCGGGTGTCGAGGTGCCTGGGCTCCTGCCGCAGGGGGCCCGCGCCCCTCTCCCCATCCCCCCGGGGGGGGCCCATGTGGAGGGGTCGAGGTTTCCTGGGCCTCCGGGCCCCAGGGGGGGCCCGCGCCCCTCTCCCCTCCCCTCGGGGGGGGGGGCCCATGTGGAGGGGGTCCCAGGTGCCTCGGCCTCCGCCGCAGGGGGCCCCGGGCCCCCCCTCCCCTCCCCTCGGGGGGGCCCATGTGGGGTGGCGAGGTTTCTCGGCCTCCTGCCCCCAGGGGGCCAGCGCCCCCCTCCCCCCCTCGGGGGGCCCAGGGTGGAAATGGCGAAAGGTTTCCTCGGCCTCCTGCCGCAGGGGGACCCCGCGCCCTCCCCCCCCCCTCCCCTCGGGGGGCCCATGCTGGGTGCGAGGGGGCCTCGGCCCCCTGCCGCAGGGGGCCAGCGCCCCTTCCCTCCCCTCGGGGGGCCCATGTGGGTGTTGGGTTTCCCCGGCCCCCCTGCCGCAGGGGGCCAGCGCCCCTTCCCTCCCCCCGGGGGGGGGGCCCAATTTCTGGGGAGTGTCCCCGGGTGGCCCTCCCCGGGCCCCCGCCGCAGGGGGCCAGCGCCCCCCCTTCCCCCCCCCCCCCCACTACCCCCCCCCCCCACCCGGCCCCCCCCCCCGGGGGCCCCCCATGCCCGGGTGCGAGGTTTTCCTCGGCCTCCTGCCGCGGGGGGGCCCCGCGCCCCTCCCCCCCCTTGGGGGGCCCATGGGTGGAGGTGAGGTGCCGGGGCCCCCTGCCGCAGGGGGCCACGGCCCCCCTCCCCTTCCCCCCGGGGGGCCATGTGGAAATGTCGGGGTGCCCCGGCTCCTGCCGCCCGGGGGCCGCGCCCCCTCTCCCCCCCCCCCGGGGGGCCGAATTTCTGGGGGTGTCGAGGTTTCCCCCGGCCTCCCGCCGCGGGGGCCCGCGCCCCTCTCCCCTCCCCTCGGGGGGCCCATGCTGGGGGTTTTTCGAGGGCCTCGGCCTCCTGCCGCAGGGGGCCAGCGCCCCCCCTCCCCTCCCCGGGGGGGGCCCATGCTGGAGTGTCGAGGGCCTCGGGCCTTCCCGCCCCAGGGGGCCAGCGCCCCTCCCCCCCCTCGGGGGGCCGATGCCCGGAGTTTTCAGGCGCCTCGGCCTCCCGCCGCGGGGGCCGCGCCCCCCTCCCCTCCCCCCGGGGGGCCCATGCTGGAGTGTCGAGGCCGGCCCTGGCCTCCTGCCGCGGGGGGCCCGGGCCCTCTCCCCCCCCCTCGGGGGGGGGAAGCTGGAGTTCGAGGCGCCTCGGCCTCCTGGCAGGGGGGCCAGGCCCCCCTCCCCCCCCTCGGGGGGGCCCATGGGCTGGGAGTGTCGGGGGCCCCCCCCTCGGCCCCCTGCCGAGGGGGGCCCGGGCCCCCCTCCCCTCCCTGGGGGGGCCCCTTTCTGGGGGTCGAGGGCCCCTCCCGGGCCCCCTTTCCGCCGGGGGGGCCCGCCCCCCCTTCCCCCCCCCTCGGGGGGCCGATGTGGAGGGGGTCGAGGGCCCCGGCCTCCTGCCCCCAAAGGGGGGCCGCGCCCCCCTCCCCCCCCCTGGGGGGCCCAGGCTGGAGGGTTTGAGGGGCCTCGGGCCCCCTGCCGCAGGGGGGGCCCGGCCCCTCCCCCCTCCCCTTTGGGGGGGCCCATGGGGGTGTCGAGGGGCCTCGGGCCCCCTGCCGCAGGGGGCCAGCGGGCCCCCCTCCCCTTTTCCCCCCCGGGGGGCCGATGGTGGGAGTTTTCGGGCGCCTCGGCCTCCCGCCGCAGGGGGCCAGCGGCCCCCCTCCCCCCCCCCGGGGGGCCCCAAAGGTGGAGTGTCGAGGCGGGCCCCGGCCCCCCTTTCCGCGGGGGGGCCCGGGCCCCGCCCCCCCTCCCCCCGGGGGGGCCGGGGTGGTGGAGTGTCGAGGCGCCCCGGCCTCCCGCCGCAGGGGGCCAGCGCCCCGCTCCCCCCTCCCCTCGGGGGCCGATGGTGGAGTGTCGAGGTGCCTCGGCCTCCTGCGCAGGGGGCCAGCGCCCCGCTCCCCTCCCCTCGGGGGCCGATGGGGAGTGTCGAGGTGCCTCGGCCTCCTCCCGCAGGGCCCAGCGCCCCGCTCCCCTCCCCTCGGGGGCCGATGGTGGAGTGTCGAGGTGCCTCGCCTCCCTGCCGCAGGGGCCAGCCCCCCCCCCCCCCCCCCTCCCCTCGAGAGGCCTATGGTGGAGTGTCGATTTTGCCTAGGCCTCCTGCTGCAGGGGGCCAGCGCCCCCCCCCCCCTCCCCTCGAGGGGCCTATGGTGGAGTGTCGAGTTGCCTAGGCCTCCTGCTGCAGGGGGCCAGCGCCCCCCCCCCCCTCCCCTCGGGGGGCCTAGGTGGAGTGTCGATTTTGCCTACTCCTCCTGCTGCAGGGGGCCAGGGGCCCCCCCCCCCCCCCCCCCCCCTCGAGGGGCCTATGGTGGAGTGTCGAGTTGCCTAGCCTCCTGCTGCAGGGGGGCCAGCGCCCCCCCCCCCCTCCCCTCGAGGGGCCTATGGTGGAGTGTCGAGTTGCCTAGGCCTCTTGCTGCAGGGGGCCACGCCCCCCCCCCCCCCCCTCCCCTCGAGGGGCCATGGTGGAGTGTCGAGTTGCCTAGGCCTCCTGCTGCAGGGGGCCAGCGCTCCCCCCCCTCCCCTCGAGGGGCCTATGGTGGAGTGTCGAGTTCCTAGCCTCCTGCTGCAGGGGGCCACGCCCCCCCCCCCCCCCCTCCCCTCGAGGGGCCTATGGTGGAGTGTCGAGTTTGCCTAGGCCTCCTGCTGCAGGGGGCCACGCCCCCCCCCCCCCTCCCCTCGAGGGGCCATGGTGGAGTGTCGATTGCCTAGGCCTCCTGCTGCAGGGGGCCAGCGCCCCCCCCCCCCCCCCCCTCCCCTCGAGGGCCTATGGGGGAGTGTCGAGTTGCCTGGGCCCCTCCTGCTGCGGGGGGCCAGCCCCCCCCCCCCCCCCCTCCCCTCGGGGGGCCTATGGTGGAGTGTCGAGTTGCCTAGGCCTCCTGCGGCAGGGGGCCAGCGCCCCCCCCCCCCCCCTCCCCTCGAGGGGCCTAGGGTGGAGTGTCGAGTTGCCTAGGCCTCCTGCTGCAGGGGGCCAGCGCCCCCCCCCCCCCTCCCCCCTCGAGGGCCTAGGGGTGGAGTGTCGATTTTGCCTAGGCTCCTGCTGCAGGGGCCAGCGCCCCCCCCCCCCCTCCCCTCGGGGGGCCTATGGTGGAGTGTCGAGTTGCCTGGGCCTCCTGCTGCAGGGGCCAGCGCCCCCCCCCCCTCCCCTCAGGGGCCTAGGGTGGAGTGTCGAGTTGCCTAGGCCTCCTGCTGCAGGGGGCCAGCGCCCCCCCCCCCCCCCCCTCGAGGGGCCTATGGTGGAGTGTCGAGTTGCCTAGGCCTCCGCTGCAGGGGGCCAGCGCCCCCCCCCCCCCCCCCTCGAGGGGCCTAGGTGGAGTGTCGAGATTGCCTAGGCCTCCTGCTGCAGGGGGCCAGCGCCCCCCCCCCCCCCCCCTCCCCTCGAGGGGCCTATGGTGGAGTGTCGAGTTGCCTAGGCCTCCTGCTGCAGGGGGGCCAGCGCCCCCCCCCCCCCCCTCCCCTCGAGGTGCCTATGGTGGAGTGTCGAGTTGCCTAGGCCTCCTGCTGCAGGGGGCCCCAGCGCCCCCCCCCCCCCCCCCCTCCCCTCGAGGGGCCTATGGTGGAGTGTCGAGTTCCCCTAGGCCTCCTGCTGCAGGGGGCCAGCCCCCCCCCCCCCCCCCCCCCTCCCCTCGAGGGGCCTATGGTGGAGTGTCGAGTTGCCTAGGCCTCCTGCTGCAGGGGGCCAGCGCCCCCCCCCCTCCCTCGAGGGCCTATGGTGGAGTGTCGGGTTGCCTAGGCCTCCTGCGCATGGGGCCAGCGCCCCCCCCCCCCCCCCCCCCCTCGAGGGGCCTAATGGTGGAGTGTCGAGTTTGCCTAGGCTCCTCCCTGCAGGGGGCCAGCGCCCCCCCCCCCCCCCCTCCCCCTCGAGGGCCTATGGTGGAGTGTCGAGTTGCCTAGGCCTCCTGCTGCAGGGGGCCAGCGCCCCCCCCCCCCCCCTCGAGGGGCCTATGTGGAGTGGTCGAGTTGCCTAGCCTCCTGCTGCGGGGGGCCAGCGACCCCCCCCCCTCCCTCGAGGGCCTAGGTGGAGTGTCGAGTTGCCTAGGCCTCCTGCTGCAGGGGGCCAGCGCCCCCCCCCCCCCCCCCCCGCCCTCCCCTCGAGGGGCCTATGGTGGAGTGTCGAGGTGCCTGGGCCTCCTGCTCCCAGGGGTCCAGCGCCCCCCCCCCCCCCTCCCCTCGAGGGGCCTATGGGAGTATCGAGTTGCCTAGGCCTCCTGCTGCAGGGGCCAGCGCCCCCCCCCCCCCCCTCCCCTCGAGGGGCCTATGGTGGAGTGTCGAGTTGCCTAGGCCTCCTGCTGCAGGGCCGGGCGCCCCCCCCCCCCTCCCCCTCGGGGGCCTATGGTGGAGTTTTCGAGTTGCCTGGGCCTCCTGCTGCAGGGGCCAGCGCCCCCCCCCCCCCCCTCCCCTCGAGGGCCTATGTTGGAGTGTCGAGTGGCCTAGGCCTCCTGCTGCAGGGGGCCAGCGCCCTCCCCCTCCCCTCGAGGGGCCTATGGTGGAGTGTCGAGTTGCCTAGGCCTCCTCTGCAGGGGGCCAGCGCCCCCCCCCCCCCCCCCCCCTCCCCCTCTCGAGGGGCCTTTTGGTGGAGTGTCGAGTTGCCTGGGCCTCCTGCTGCAGGGGCCAGCGCCCCCCCCCCCCCCCCCCCTCCCCCTCGAGGGGCCTTTGGTGGAGTGTCGAGTTCCCTAGGCCTCCTGCTGCAGGGGGCCAGCGCCCCCCCCCCCCCCCTCCCCTCGAGGGGCCTATGGTGGAGGTCGATTGCCTAGGCCTCCTGCTGCAGGGGGCCAGCCCCCCCCACCCCCCTCCCCTCGAGGGGCCTATGGTGGAGTGTCGAGTTGCCTAGGCTCCTGCTGCGGGGCCAGCGCCCCCCCCCCCCCCCTCCCCTCGAGGGGCCCTATGGGGGAAAATGTCGAGTTGCCTAGGCCTCTTGCTGCAGGGGCCAGCGCCCCCCCCCCCCTCCCCTCGGGGGGCCTATGGTGGAGTTGTCGAGTTGCCTAGGCCTCCTGCTGCAGGGGGCCAGCGCCCCCCCCCCCTTCCCCTCGAGGGGCCTGTGGTGGAGTGTCGAGTTGCCTAGGCCTCCTGCTGCAGGGGGCCAGCGCCCCCCCCCCCCCTCCCCTCGAGGGGCCTGGGGTTGGAGTGTCGAGTTGCCTGGGCCTCCTGCTGCAGGGGGCCAGCGCCCCCCCCCCCTCCCCTCGAGGGGCCTATGGTGGAGTGTCGAGTTGCCTAGGCCTCCTGCTGCAGGGGCCAGCGCCCACCCCCCCTCCCCCGAGGGGCCTATGGTGGAGTGTCGATTGCCTAGGCCTCCTGCTGCAGGGAGCCAGCGCCCCCCCCCCCCTCCCCTCGAGGGGCCTATGGTGGAGTGTCGAGTGCCTAGGCCTCCTGCTGAAAGGGGGCCAGCGCCCCCCCCCCTCCCCTCGAGGGCCTATGGTGGAGTGTCGAGTTGCCTAGGCCTCCTGCTGCCGTGGGCCAGCGCCCCCCCCCCCCCCCCCCTTCCTCGAGGGGCCTATGGTGGAGTGTCGAGTTTGCCTAGGCCTCCTGCTGCAGGGGGCCAGCGCCCCAGAGAACAATAAATGTCCTGTTCTACCCACTTCTCCTCCCACCAAGTTTTTGGGTGAAAGTGGCCTAAAAGCCGCCTTTTCCTTTTCTCTGACAAGTAAGACTTCAAAACCAAAAAATAACGATTATTTAAAAACAGACATACTGTGTGGGGTTGTTCGTTTTTAATACAATTTACTAAACTTGCTTGTCTTTTAAAACTAAGTTATATTTTTGACATAAAATCCGCACACTTATTCTGACTAATTTCTACCTACAAAACTTTGTACACAGACAGGCAGACACGAGGCGGGGGTTACAGAGACCCCCAAGGCTGAAACCTGATCGCTAATTACGGCTGGCGCAGACAAGCGACCTTTGTTCACACAGCGCACGGCCCGCTTACAAACGCGACCAAAAAAATCAATAAAGCACATGACGGCTGTTAATGCTCTCAGCGGGCCCGTAATTGTCTCCCTTTAATAGTTTTCTATACGTAGTTCTTTGAGAGAGAAATTAATTGTTAAAAGCTATTTTTTATATTTAATATGCTAAAGTATTTAATAAAATATTGAACAAACTAGTAACTAAAGAGTAATGTAAGATACAGGTTGTTGTTTGGCCTTTAAAAAAATTCTACTTAAAATAAAAAACAACTTTACAACATTACACTGGCCACCATAGAATTGTGAAAGCTTTCAATGTGTTGGGTTTATATTATTCTGTTGCTCTAACTGTTTAATGTGAATGAGTCGTGTACTTTTTAGCAGCAAGAGGGCTGCAGGGTGTAGCAGCGAACTAGGTCAAACGTTTCCTGTAAGAACGTTTGACCTGCAAAGCACACAGCAGCGAACTAGGTCAAACGTTCCTGTAAGAACATTTGACCGCAAAGCGCAGCAGAAAAATGG
The DNA here is from genome assembly GCA_018398815.1 of Conus ventricosus. Taxonomy (NCBI): domain Eukaryota; kingdom Metazoa; phylum Mollusca; class Gastropoda; order Neogastropoda; family Conidae; genus Conus; species Conus ventricosus. Next base: position 12,622 of record JAFLJL010005281.1, read on the forward strand.
GTCAAACGCTTGGCCTAGTTGCTGGCCTTCAGTCACAAAGAAAGTGGCCCCATTCTACTTTGAGACACTTGACACCTTCACCCCCCAAGTTACCCCAAGTCACCCCCAAGTCACCCAAGTCCTTAATTAAGTTCTTGATTAAAATTCCCCCCAAGTCCTTAATTAAGTTTTTAATCAAGTTACCCCAAGTTTCTTAATTAAGTTCTTAATTTAAATTACATCAAGTTCTTAATAAGTTCTTGATTAAGTTACCCCAAGTCCTTAATTAAGTTTTAATTAAATTACCCCAAGTTCTAATTAAGTTCTTAATTAATTTTCATCAAGTTCTTAAAAGTCTTGATTAAGTCATCCTCAAGTCATCCTCTAAGTACAACAAGTTCTTTTTCAAGTTACTTATAAATTTTCAAAAAACAATACAATCTATGTTTTTTCTCTAAATAGTAGTGTCTAAAAATAGTACACACACGCCTCAAAAAACGCGTCATCGTTAAGGATGTCTTGCTCAGCGTCTTTGGCATGTTAATTGGTCAGCATAGATCTTAATGAAGTTCTTACATCCTAAGCACCCGCATTGATTACAATTCTGGTCTATGGAAATGTCTTTTATAGACTCCATGTCTTTATTTATTGACTTTATCATTTTATAATACGCCATGATCTATTTTTATTAAAAAATTTAAAATTAAGTTCTTAAAAAAAATTATTCCATCTGAAAATGGATCAAAATGATCTTTTGTTATTGGCGGTGCTGGCGTGCTGTGTTTTTGTATTTAGCGGTTCAGATTTTTTTGATTGCTTTTGTTTTGGGTGCCATTGTTTATATATTTTTTAACAGTAATAACCGCCCCCCAACAGCAGCAAGGGCGCCAAAAATGGCAACAGTTTTAAGTTCAATATACCATGAATTTGGTGCTGTAGCCCCGAATCAATGGGTTTTTATAGCCGGGGATTTAATCCTTGTTTTGGCGTTGGGGGCGTTATGTTTTCATTATGAGTTATATTCGAACTTAATTTTTTTTGTTGTTCCACTCTGCTAATTTTCTTCCCCTGCTTAACACCCCAGGATAGGATGCTTTTCAGGTCTCCACAATCATTTTTTCTGCTGATTTTCTGGGTTGGTTATTTTTCCACCTGATTCAGGTTTTTGATTTTGTGATTTTTTGGCTCCGGGGTTTTATTTTTTTTTAAAAAAGGAAAAAAATTTTTTAAAATCCTATAAAGGCTTAAA
>JAFLJL010005282.1:0-13912 GCA_018398815.1 Conus ventricosus
CTGGACATTCAAACAGTCCCTTTCGAAACTAGTGTTGGATAGAGCTCTCTCCTAAATTTCACACACACACACACACACACACACACACACAAACACCACCACACACACACACACACACACACACACAACACACACACACACACACACACACACACACCACACACACCATGACACACACACACAAACACACACACACACACACACACACACACACACACACACACACACACAAATGAAACACACACACACACACATGAACACACACACACACACACACACACACACACACACACACACACACACACACACACAACACACACACACACACATGAACACACACACCACACACACACACACACACACACACACACACACACACACACACACACACACACACACACACAACACACACACACCGAGGCAGACAGACAAACGACACACACACACACACACACACACACACACACACACACACACACACACACACACACACACACACACACACACACACGACGAAGATAGTTTGGGCCACGAAAGGAAACCGAGGACAATTACGTTTCCGTAAAAAAAAAAAAAAAACCTGCCAACCTGCCAGCGTAAAGCAGGTGTCGGCCTAGTTTCACTATTGTTAGAAAACTGGAGGCAGCAGCGGCAGCATCAATAACAACAACAGCAACAACAACAACTTGCCAGTTTGCAAACCTGGGAACAGGAATATAGCATAGACAAAAAAAAGGGGGAAAAAACATCAGCAATCTGCTTTTCACCTGAAATGCAGAGGAAACAGTCGTTTCCATCACGAAACAGAAAGATTCACGGTTTTGGTTGGTTGATTGTTTTATTCATCAAAGTCGATTATTTAGACTCTAGCATAAAAAAAAACCCACAGCAAAACTTTGTTAATTTTCAACATCATCACAAAAAAAAATTGAAAACGGAAAAAAAAGAAGAGACGACAGACAGATAGACAGACAGACAGAGAAAGAAAGAGAGAGAGAGAGAGGGGGGAGAGGGAGAGGGAGAGTTACAAGAAACGTGCAATAGGACTACATAACAAGTAACTAGCAAATCTAAATATTGAAAGTCATTCACACTTTTCATACGAAAAACAATGAGGACATGAGTGACGAAACTGGTAATTACATGTGTGAACATTTTGTGGTCAAAGTTATGTTCACCAGTACTTTCAAAGTGAGGTGACTGCAGGCGGAAATTGAAACGAACTTAAACAGAAAAAAAAAAACTGTGCGGCCGCCGATCAAAAGAAACAAACAGATTACAAGACAAACACGACGCGCTTCGATCTCTTCGGTCTTCTTCAGACAAGGCAAACACCATTCAATCCGCATCCATTCTGCGTCCAATTTGAGAGGATAAGTGATTGTTCGTTCTTCGTTTTCGATGTCTTGAATGTTGTTTCTCCTGCCTGAAGAAGACCAACGAGGTCGAAACGCGTCATGGTTTATTTGTGACGTGTTTGTTTTCTGTGTTCCGCGGCATGGTACTTTTTCTTTCAAGCTTATTTTCACCGGTTTAGATGCTCAGATAAGGAGTCGAAGAATAAGAGAAAAATGAAGCAAAGACAAGACAAGAAAAACAACATTAAGACCATGGTGAAAAGGAGGCAGTTATTTCGGCTTCCGGCACTTAGATCCTTTCCTCAGCTGTTAGTAACATGATCGATCGGGCGCGAATAGCTCAGCTGATAGAGCGCCGGACTCGTAATCTTGGTGATCCTGGGGTTGCGGGTTCAAATCTCCACCGGGCTGTTTCGGTACAGGGAGATTTTTCCCTCGGAGCAAACATTGGGTCTGACTGCATTTCCCAAACAGTCCTTCGAATGAGACTATAAACGAGGGGTCCGTGTGTGAACGCACGCATAACATCTTGCACACACGTAAAATCTCAACACCAACTTTCGGAAGAGAAGGCCAGTTTGGCCGTTGGTATGGATGACACGTTAGACACAGCATGCACCTGCGTGAGAAATGGAAAGAATTAAGGAAGCAAGGAACTGAGTGAACGATATTGATTGGATGATACGGGAAACGATTGAATGAAACCCGGCAGGCAACTCTTCAGTCGGCACTACTCAGTAGACAGTATGTTGCGTACACGAGAGTGTGGACTGTCAGCGCCTAGAACCTTTGGCAAGGCGCTATATAAATGTTATGTTATCATCATCATCATTATTATTATCATTATTATACTAACCATACCAAAGCGTGTGGACATGAGTTTATAGCTGTTTCCATGAGTCATGATTACTTACTTTCATGAGGTTTCATTACTTGCTATAACGAGTCATAATCTGTTTTTCATAGGTTACAATTGCGTGTTTTCATGCATCATAATTAGCCGTTTTCAAATGATCACATCATATTGCAGTATCAGGCAGCATTAAAAAATACAGTTACGAAGAAAACAAAAGTCACGAATACGATGTGAAAACAGTAATATTACTTCTGCCTCAATGAAGTTTGTTATTTTTACGAACATGTTGGCCATCATGGGCCGTTGGAACTTGCGGGACAGTCTTGTATCTACATAACGTGGTCATGCACGATCAGTGAATTCGCTCTGAGAATAGAAGAAAAAGTAAAATGTGTTTCACGAAAACGCCCGAAGTTTTATTTTGTTGTTTTGTTTTGTTTTGTTTTTTGTTTTGTTTTTGTTTTTTTTTCTCGTACGCAGGCTGACACTCCTGCGGACACTCGCTGTATAGGCAAGCAGGGATTTTACGTGTGTGCAAGATGTTATGCGTGCGTTCACACACGGACCCGTCGGTTTATAGTCTCATTCGAAGGACTATTGGGGGGGGGGGGGAGTGTGAATGTGTGTGTGTGTGTGTGTGTGTGTGTGTGTGTGTGTGTGTGTGTGTGTGTGTGTGTGTGTGTGTGTGTGTGTGTGTGTGTGTGTGTGTGTGTGTGTGTGTCAAGTCAAGTCAAGTCAAGTCAAAATTATCTTTATTGAGGGTTAAAGAATAAGCTTTCCAGCTTTTTTACATCCTGCCCTCATAAACAAGAAAGAAACCAATTCAACATATAACCACAAGCTCAAAAACATTTTAAAACACACAATTTCTTTCAAGCAAATACATAACTCCCATATGAAATCTGAAACAATCATGAAACTATTGTTGGAACTTCAAGTTCAAGCACAGAGAGAGAGAGAGAGAGAGAGAGAGGAGAGAGAGAGAGAGATGGGGATAAGGGGATTGTATTAACGGAAATGAATTCCACTGATGCGCCGAGTTTCTATCAAATGCATTTTAGTGCTTTTTTAAATGTATATTTTGCGCGACATGATTTTTATGGAGGAAGGCAAATTATTCCATGCGGTCCCTCCAGAGTACAGAAAACTTGATTTATAAGATTGCATCGAGGTCTGGGAAGAGACAGTTTATGTGTATGCCTGTAACTATGAAGACAAAGCTTTCAAAGATTATCTTCGGGGCTGATCCATTCATTACATTGTACATGCTCAAACATTTGTTGAAGTAGAGTCTGGTCTTTAAATGGAAGAATATTTAAAGTTTTGTAATCACTCTTGTCAAGGTATTGGATTTCAACTGAATTAATTTAATGGCCCTTTTATGCAGACGACTTACTAGTTTCAGATTAGTTTCACTGGCATTATCCCATAACGTGGATGCATAATTGATAAGAGAAAGAATGTGGCATGAAAGAATATCTTTCTGGAGTGAAGATTTAGAAAAAATTTATCTTTGAAAGTTGATATATTCTCTTAGAAATACGTTTTCCAAGATCCGCAATGTGGCAAGACCAAGATAAACGTTGTCAATGATAACACCTAAAACTTTTTTGTGATGTAACCTCTTCAATCTTTTGCCCTTTGGGGACGCGCTCTTCACTGCCTGCTCGTGTGTCGAGGCTGTCGGCTTTGAGCGACTCCCTGCGAGAACCGACCCGGTTCGGAGCACCTAGTGCGATAGGGTGCCCCCAGAGACTTGACAGAGGCAGGGGTGTGGAGGCACTCCAGGGTGTGGGAAGGGATGGTTTGCTGGAAATGTTTCTTTATAATTGTGTATATGTCATATGTGCTGGAATGCTGTAATTGTGATTGTGTACGTCGTATGGTAAAATTGTTTATTTATAATGGGTGCATGTTGTGTGTGTTGGAGTGCTTGATTGTGATTGTGCATGTTGTGTGCGTTGGAATCTTGATTGTGATTGTGCATGTTGTGTGTGTTGGAATGCTTATTTATGACTGTGTGTGCTGGTGTGAATAAATGGGGTTTTTGTTATCGTAATCTTTCTCGTTGGGCTCTTGCGAGGGCGTGCGAGGTCAGCCATTCCCTTCACTCCCATCTAGACCGATCCTGTCAGGGCAGACCTCCAGGGTCGGTCGGACAATTGTGGGGGCTGTCCGGGATGTGAAGGGCTCTGACTGTCTCTCTCGTTTCGCGGAGTACCTGTTTAGTTCTGTCTGTTTTGTATTCATTTAGTTAGTTTGTCGTGTTTGTTCGTGGGTGGTTGGCTGGGTGACTCTAGCGTGAAGGGATCTTGGTGGCCTGAAGGAACACCCGGGTTTGTGACCGGGGGGTCGAGGTGAGACCGAGGGGAGTCGACCGCGTCAGACCTCCTTCCGCCGGGTACCTCACGCAGGTCCGGCCGTTTAAGTCTGGCCTTTCTGTTCCCGCTCAGTCTTCATTCCTGTTTGTATTTAGCCAGTTTTTGTTTTTTTTCTCTACGGGTTATTGAGTACAGGGGGTTGTATTCGGACGTTAGTGTCATTTTTTTTTTCTCCTCTCTCCGGATTTCCGTCTGCCTGTTTTTTCCGGCCAGCCCCACCGCACTGTTGCTCGTGCTGTGGAGCGGGGTGTTGCCAGAGTGGGGGCAGCCGGACATAGTTTTTGTTTTGTTTTTTTTTCGGTGAGCCCCACCGCACTGTTCTCGTGTTGTAGAGCGCGGTGTTGCCAGAGTGGGAGCAGCCGGAACTTGTCCGCACACACGCACACACACACATACACACATATACACACACCCCAAAAAATATTTGTTTTTCAGTGGAATTGTCTTTCCCCCTGTAATTTGATAAACTGTAGGATATAGTTGTCATGGCAACGCCCGGGTGCTGGTGGTATGGCTACTGGGGCGTCGAAGAAGAAGGGTCTTCTAAATGTAGTCCCCACTATTAGTACCAGCACTTCGACTACAGTGACTTCCACTTATTCCAGTGCTGTACCCGATAGTCCCAGCGAGTACTTTCACTTCTTCTTCGCTGGGGAATTTTCCTGCTGAGACCCGACTGGCACTTCGCTCGGAAGTGTCAGAGTATAGCAAAGCAACTGTGGGCTTCTGTAGAGTCGCAGAAACCAAAGCCCCCTATTCTCCATGCTTCCCCTCGTAAGGAGTATGCCCGGGGGACTTTCCTCATGGGAAAGGTCGGACCCAGGGGACGGGTCAGAGGGGTCATCCTCCGTGTCGGGAGTGGTGAACCCCGCCCCAGGACATCACGTCCGTCCTGATGTTTCTGGAGCGGCAGCGTAGTGAAGAGGCCTGCTCAGCGTGGGGAAGAGGCTGCTAGGCAGGAAACCCTGCGTAGGGAAGAGTTGGATAGGATGGAGGCTCTGCGCAGAGAGGAGACTGACAGACAGGAAATTCTGCATAGGGAAAAAGGCCTATGCTGCGCAGAAAAGAGGCTGCCCGACAGGAGGCCCTTCGTAAGGAAGAAGCTGCCCGACAGGAGGCCCTTCGTAGGAAGAGGGCTGCTCAGCGTAGGGAGGAGGCTGCCAGACAGGAGGCTCAGCGTAGGGAAGAGGCTGTCAGACAGGAGGCTCAGCGTAGGGAAGAGGCTGCCCCCTTTAGGGAAGAACTAGACAGGATGGAGGCTCTGCGTAGGGAGGAGAATGGAACAACTTCTTTCGCGGTCTCCCGCTCTGTAAGTCAGGGGGTTAATCACCAGGCAGGTGATAGAGTTAGAGGCCCAAAGTTAAAGCTTCCAGAGTTCAGACCTAGTGAGGACATTGTATGTTCCTAGAGCATTTTGACAAGGTTGCTAGTTCATCCCAAATTTGGGTCTGAGGAACAAAAGGCTATGCACCTTTTTTCTGGATTATCTGGTGCTGCAAGGGAGTGTGTGCTCACTCTAAATGAAGGTGCGTCTTATGCAGAAAAGCAGTTGGCTCTGCGTAAGCGTTTCCACCTTACCCCAGAGACGTACAGGCGGAAGTTCAGGTCCATGAAGAAGAAAAACGACGGACCTTCGTGCAGTTTGGTGATAGGCTGCGCAAAACGCTAGGGTACTGGCGTCAGTTGGCTAAGTTGGAGCTGGAGGATTGTCCTCATTGAACAGCTCACCAACACTGTGTCCCCAGAGTTGAGGATCCAGATAGGCGAGACAGCAACCTCAGGATTTCGGGGGCCTGCGATTCACACCGCTGGAGGTGTTTGCTGAAGCTCGCAGGGCTTATGGCATCGCCCAGATACGGAGAGGAAGCCCTCCACAGGATTTAGTGGCATAAGGCGCCGACAACTGCTAGCGGGGTGAACAAGGCAGGCAGTTCATCGGGGTTTTTCAGCGCCCCGACTGTGTTTTCTTTGTGGTCGTCCTGGCCACTTAGGAAAGATTTTTCCTAAAGCCGCTGGTAGTCGTGGGGCGGTCCTTTTCCCACGTCCTCGGCTCGGCTAACGGGGGTTCCATCCCAGCTTCTGGTGATTCAGAGTCCCCAGTGTTTTCTCTCTGTTGTTGGTTCCTCCTTGGTCGACACCATCAGGGATTCGGGAGCATCAACGATCTTTGTGGATAAGAATTTGGTTTCCCTGAGCCGGCGGGCGCTAGTTATGATGTGTGGGGTTGGAGGCTGGTTTTAACCTCCACCCGTCCTTCTGTACTTATTCCTATCTCCACCCCTACTTCTGGGGGCGAAGTATGGGCCATCGCGGTGGAGCGACCTATGTATTCCTTCTCATAGGGAATACTGTCACCTTTGCGGGACGGACGCAGTCCATCCGTGTCTACGGATCTGCCCGTACGGGGGCGTGTGTGGGAGTCACCACACGCCCCAAAAGCTAAGAAGCAGGAACAGGATTGCGCCCCGTTCTCCAGCCGATCCTGACGAGGTTCTGGCCAGGGCCGATCCTGCTACCATGGTCCGTCTTCAGCCAGGACTTGGATGTCCAACGCCTGCGACAACTGGTAGGTCGTCCTGCTCAGTCTGCCCGACACGCCAAGTGAGTTTAAAGCTCCACAAGGGGATCCTCTTTAGGTTTTCACTCAGGCAGATCGTGTGGCCAAGCAGCTTTTTTGTTCCCCAAACCCTGAGAAAAGTCCTGTTCCCGGCAGGCCCACGATTCCCCCATGGCAGGCCCATATGGGCCCCAAAGCGGACTCTCGAGGAGTAAGACGGGAAACTTCTTCTGGCCAGGATGAACTCGCAGGTTAGGCAGTACTGCCGCAGTTGCGATGTCTGCCAACGGACAACGCCTAAGGTCGCTTGAAGCGTGTTCCCCTAGGTCAGTGCCTCTAGTTGGGGAGCCATTCAGCAAGGTCGGTGTCGACCTGGTGGGACCCATTAAGCCCCAAATCCGAACGCGGTCACGCTACATCTTGGTTAGTGGTGGACTACGCGACTCGGTACCCAAGGCTGTCCCGCTTAGGACTATCAACGCCCCTACTGTAGCTGAAGCTCTCTGGCAGATATGGACGCGCACTGGGCGTGCCCAAGAAGACCCTTTTCGGACCAGGGACCCAGTTTCTGTCCGAAGTCATGCAGGGGTTAACACTCTGCTCATATTCACAAGGAAAAAACGTCACCCTATCAATGCGCAGGCCAATGGCCTGTCGAGCGTTTAACGGGACGTTGAAGCAGATGTTGCGTCGCCTTTGTGCAGAGCAATCTCGGGAGTGGGATCGCTTCCTTCCTGCTGAAACTGTTCGCCTACAGGGAGGTTCCAAGGAAAGAAATGCGGTTTTCCCCATTTGAACTCCTGTATGCAGAACAGTGCGAGGACCCACCCAACATCCTGAAGCAGATGTGGACCCACGATGATGTGGAACCTTCGGTCAAGGAGGAGATCGATATGTGGTCGATCTACGCAACCGCATCGCTGACACTTGCCAGCTTGCTCAGCACACTTGCAGTCGGCAAGAACCAAATACAAGGCTTTGTATGACCGACGCAGTGTTGAATGGTGGTTTGAGCCAGGTGATGAGGTGTTGCTTCTCCTTCCCCAAAAGAAGAACAAGCTGCAGCTTGCTTGGCAGGGTCCGTTCGTGGTCTGCAGGTCGGGTGGGTGACTGGGACTACCGGATTCGTGTGCTGGGAAGAAACGCCTGTATCACGCCAACCCCTGAAGGCGTACGTGCGACGGACTCAGGGCCAGGCAGGTTACCCCCTGTCGTTGTGGAGAGTGGCGATGAGCACTCCATGTCGGTGGCTCAGGACTTTCCCCACCGTTCCTCTCGTCGAGGAAGAGTCGTGGCAGGATGTTTGCTTCGGTTCTAACCTCTCCTCACACAGACTGACCCCAAATGCACGGCTTGTGCCAGGAGTTCCAGGACGTGCTCACAGATCGGCCCCTGCACAGTACCCCTTTGGGGAGTGTACTCTGGCATTGACCCCCGAGACCCCAATTAGGTCAAACAGTTCCCTCTGCCTCACTCTCAGGCGTCTGTCATCCAGCAGGAGGTGCAGGCCATGTTGAGGTTGGGGGTCATTGAACGTGCGAGTTCTCCGTACTCATTCCCCCATCCTTCTGGTAAGAAGAAAGGATGGCAAATGAGGTTCTGCTCGTCGATTTTCGTCGGCCCGAATAAGGTTTCTCCGGTTTTATGCTGAACCTATGCCCGGGTGTCGACCAAATTTTTCGCTCAGCTGAGTCGGGCCAACCTATTTCTCTAAGTTCGATCTCGCAAAGGATACTGGCAGATTCCATGCGCAGGAGGGCAAACCAAAACGGCATTCACGACGCCTGAAGGACAGTTCCAGTGGAACGTGATGCCTTTTGGCCTCAAAACTGCTGGAGCAATTTTCATCGCGTCATGCCCACAATTGCTTCTCCCTCTCGATACGCCAGATCTGAAATTTCATGGACGAAACCCGCTACTCCCGCTCAGTAGATTGGAGCTCGCACGTTTCGCTCCTCCGTCGTCTGTTTCTTCGTCTCGCGAGGTTCAGAGTCGGCTCGTCCTTCCAAATGTCAGCTTGGTCAGGACGAGATTTCCTTTCTGGGGCATCATTTGCGGCGGGGTTTTGATTGCTCCTGAGGAAGACAAGGTGACCAAAGTTGCAGGTGCCAAACCTCCTGGTACCAAAAGGGAATTGCGGTCATTCCTTGGACTTGCGGGATACTAAACCCCAAGTTCATCCATGACTTTGCAAAGGTTGCCTTGCCCTCACTGACCGACGAAGGGGAAAAAGCCAGAACGTCTGATTTGGGATGAGAGTTGCCAACAGGCTTTTGACGCCTTGAAGTCGGCCCTCACTACTCCCCCCAGTCTTGGCTCTCCCCGATCCTAGTCTCCCTTTTGTCTGCGGACTGATGCTTCTGCGGTGGGGATTGGGGCTGTGTTGCTACAAGATAAGGGGAAGGGACTCCAACCGCTTGCTTATGCGAGCAAAAACCACTGACGCCGAGACTAGATACCACACGATTGAACAAGATGGGTTTTAGCAGTCGTGTGGGGCATCAGGGAATTTTACCCCTACTTGTACGGCCGTGAGTTTTGTGCTGGAGAGCGATCTCATCCTTCCAGTACCTGGACCGGATCCCGGCCAGTCAGTCGTCGACTCATGGTTGGGCAGTGGAGCTGCAGAGTCATGCGTTCACTTTCCGTCATATCAAGGGTTCCTGTAATACGGATGCTGACTATCTTAGCCGAGCTCCGTAGTCAGACATTGGAAAATCGGGTTTAGAGGGACACTTCCCCCCAACCAGGGTTATATCCCCTTTTGGTCTCGTTTAGGTGTAGTGACAGTTTTCACTTTAGTGTGTTAACGCAGTGAATCACCCTGGTTTTGGATGGGTTACTTTCATGGATGGAAGGTTCGCTTAGTTGTTTGATAAATGTAGTAAATTTTGTATTTCTCGGTGTGATTCTATCGTGGAATGTTTGTATTGGATTCCTCGTACTCTGTCGAGCACAGAGAGTTGGGTTCGGTCCCATTGTTGTTTAATTTGCCATGCGTCAAGGTTCAAAGGAGCACTGTATCTCAGAGAAAAAGATGCTTTTAGAAGGGGGTTTTTCACGAGTTTGTCACGAGGCCTACGACGTTTGACCCATCTAGGGTGGCGGAATTATTCATTTGTTTATTGTCGTTGCTGTTGTCGTGTTTCCGTCCCTTAATGTGGCTTGTGGGGCGGTTGCACCTTGGGGTAGTTCAGCTCAACTTCGGTTTGCTTTCTCTCTCTCTCTCTCTTAATTTTCCCCCGCCCGTGCTATTCATCCTGCAGGTTCACGGGTGGCTGGGACCTTTCTCTCGAACTTGCTGTCTATCGCCCCTTGCCTGTCTTTTTGCCTGTCGCACGTGCTTCATTTCTTTTAGTTTTAAGTAATGCTCACTCTTTTGACGCAGCGTGGCATGTTGGCCCCCATCGCTGAGGGAGGTTAGCTCTTCACTCGAGCGGAAGATGTCTCTGGAGCGCCTGTCCGGTCTTGGTTCTTCACCGTATCATCGAAGGTACAGTCGGGATCTTCAATTCCTACAGTCGGCTGTAGGAGAAGGGAATCACTTCTTTTTTCTCCGCACCTGTGCCTCTGTCCTCTCGACTGGACAGAGGGCAGAGAGAGTCGTTTGACCCGCCTCTTCTGGGTCACCACGGGTAGCTGGTAAGGGATCATTTCGTGGTTTGTTTGTTTTGGTTTGTTGTTGTTAGCCGGCTTAGTCTTCTCTTTTGCGCAATTTTCTTTTGTTTTCGAAATTGTAAAAAGAAATATTGTTTGAGCCTTTTCTCTGGTTAATTCAATCTTTAACCTGGCCATTCTAAAATTTATTTCCAAAATTCTTTCTCCGTTTATGCATCTGGTTTATGCGGTAGTCGGGGGGGATGGAGAGAACCTGGTGATTCAGGGTTGGAACTTGCTTGGTCTCGCTCGTCCGCCCTGTCACATTCGCCGGACTCTTAAACCTTCGGCCACCGTCTGTTTGTGTGTGTAAGGAGAAACGAGTTTTATGTTCGCGAGCGTGCGTACGCATGATTTGTCGTTTGGAGCGTGGTTGGGATTTGTGTTATTTTGAAGTGTGGCTATGGAGTGTTTACAATTGTGCCATTGAATTGTTGTTTGGGAAATGTGGTGGCATTATAAAGCGAAAGGTCGCTGTGTTGGGTTTTTTCCTAAGAAAGGCAAATGTTAAACGTGAGTGAGAGAAGGGTGAAGATAATCATATTTGTTTTATAACCTGTTGATTAATTGCAGTCTTTTACCTGCATCGTGTGAGAAGACCCCAGTGAACATTCCTGATTCGATGGGTTTACTGTGTTTTGCTCAGGTCTGTGTTTGAGCTGGGATTATTGGGGCATTTAGTAGCTTCCCTCGCCATCATGCGAGTGCTGTTAAGATTTAACAGCATGGGCAGACTGTACTGACAGCGGGGTTCAGTACCTTCCTCCTTCCTCCTTCCTCCTTCCTTCTTCCCTTTCCCCCCCCTTTCTTCTCTCTCCCAGCTACGTTTTCCCCCCCCCCTCCCGGGGGCTTCACCCGGAGTCTGGACTGGATGGTGCCACGTGCTGGTTGAGGCACGCTCTGGCTGGGACCACGGACTGGATGGTGCCACGTGCTGGTTGAGGCCACGCTCTGGCTGGGACCACGGAAGGATGGTGCGCACGTGTGGTTGAGGCCACGCTCTGGCTGGGACCGCGGACTGGATGGTGCCACGCCGCTTGGTCGAGGCCACGTCTGGTCGGGACCCCGGACTGTAGAGGAGCCCGCCGTCTTGACTGGGCCGGCCCGACCCCCCGTCCAGGACCTCCAGTAACAGCGCCACGTTTCCCCCCCCCCCCCCCCCCCCCCCACTCGGGCGCGCTCTTCACTGCCTGCTGTGTGTCGAGGGTGTCGGCTTTGAGCGCTCCCTGCGAGAACCCGACCCGTTCGGAGCACCCATGCGATAGGTGCTCCAGTAGACTTCAGGGCAGGGTGTGGAGGCACTCCAGGTGTGGGAAGGATGGATGCTGGAATGTTTCTTTATTTGTGTATATGTCATATTGCTGGAATGCTGTAATTGTGATTGTTACGTGTATGGTAAAGTTTTTTATAATCGTGCATGTTGTGTTTTGGTTTGGGGTGCTTATTGTGATTGTCATGTTGTGTGCTTGGAATGCTTGATTGTGATTGTGCATGTTTGTGTGTTGAATGCTTATTTATGCTGTGTGTGCTGGTGTGAATAAATGGGTGTTGTACGTAATCTTTCCGTTCTCTGCGGCGTGCGAGGTCAGCCATTCCCCTTTACTCCCATCTAGACCGATCCTGTCAGGGAGACTCCAGGGGTCGGTCTTTACAGTCTGTCTGTCTGTCTGTCTGTCTGTCTGTCTATGTGTGTGTTTGGGGAGGGAAGTGGGCGTAGGGGTCGTTGTTGTTTGTCTTCTTCTAAAGCAGTATATGCGATCGATGAGGCTAAGAGCACGTAAAAAAAAAATGAAAACGAAACCAAAGCCGTTACACTTCATGAGATTTTTTTTTTCTTTTATCATTATTTAAATCTGAGGAAGAGGAAGGTGGTTATGTAAATTACAGCCAGCAGTGTAGCATGATCATTCTAAAGATGGGAATGTTGTGCTGCATTAATAAACCATCCTTGGGTATACGTGAGAATGGCACTATCTATCGATAGATTTACGGTGGCAAACATGCGCAGACACGTATTGTCACCGCCATAATCTCTCTCTCTCTCTCTCTCCTCTCTCTCTCTCTCCTCTCTCTCTCTCTCAGCCGATGCCCCCTACTTAAGCAGTTTACTGCTCATCTCAAATCAACCCCTTCAGCCTGTACCGTTTTATATGCTACTCTTAGAAGACATCCATGGCGCCCTCCCCCCCCCCCCCCCCCTCCCCTCCCCTCCGTCCCCACCTCACGTCCACTTTCCCTTCCTCATCCTTTCCTATAAACGCACATAGCTTTGCGTTGATGTGACGGCACTGGTGAAAGTGGTAGTAATGCGTGATTTTGTTTTATGAAAACTAAATGCTTATCACGTCTCAGATCGAACGCTGTTGCCATTTCTGTGAAAATGTCAAGCACGAGCATCAATGGTTTATTGAGTTTTTCAGACAAATGCTGAACAGGAAACCTTTTTTTTAAGCAATGACCTTTCTTACCCTTTAAAACCTACGGGCACCACGTCTGACATACTTTCTAAACACGGGTCTGGGAAAAAGAGCAATCGAAACCAAAACCTTTCCATCGTTGAAAAAAGTCTCTGGGATCCATTTTCGGGTGCCATTCAGACAGGTTCTGAAGCCATCAGTCATCGTCAAGTCTTAAGCTGATCTTCAACAATAACGTCGCGCAAAGTTCGCACCAATCGCCATAAGATGACAGTGTTCTGCGAATCACAAAGCCCGACTCATCTATTGTCAGACAGGGACGAAAAAGAAATAGCAAAAGGAAACAACCCAGTCTCTGACTCTGGCTTCATTCCCGTGAAAAAATCAATTTTGTTTCAGACTGCGACAAATCACGTGTTGTCTTTAAGAGCGAGGGGTCAGAAAAGGACTCTGGCACTGTTAGGTATCGTTGCAATTCTTTTTTCCCTGCGTATTCTTTAAATAATTGGAAATTCTTTGCGTAGTCTCAACAACTCGTTTAACGTTTCAGTGTCTTTATTAACTTTGTCACGAGTATGTCAGTGTGTGCGTGCGTGCGTGCGTGCGTGCGTGCGTGCGTGCGTGTGTGTGTGTGTGTGTGTGTGCGTGTGTGTGATGGCGCGCGCATGTGGTGGTGGAGTCGGGGT
>JAFLJL010005282.1:14012-28310 GCA_018398815.1 Conus ventricosus
AGCCGGCTAACAACAACAAACCAAAACAAACAAACCACGAAACTGATGCTTACCAGCTACCCGTGGGTGACCCCGAAGAGGCGGGTCAAACGACTCTCTCTGCCCTCTGTCCAGTCGAGAGGACAGAGGCACAGATGCGGAAAAAGAAGAAGTGATGTCCCTCTCCTACAGGCCGACTGTAGGAATTGAAGATACCGACTGTACCTTCGACGATAAGGTGAAGAACCAAGACCGGAGCAGGCGCTCCCAGAGACATCTTCCGCTCGAGTGAAGAGCTAACCTCCCTCAGCGATGGCGGCCAACATGCCACGCTACGTCACAGAGTGAGCATACTTCAAACTAAAAGAAATGAAGCACGTGCGACAGGTAAAAAGACAGGCGAGAGGCGATAGACAGCAAGTTCGAGAGGAAAGGTACCAGCCACCCGTGAACCTGCAGGATGATAGCACGGGCAGTGGAATTAGAGAGAGAGAGAAGAGAAAGCAAACCGAACGTGAGCTGAACTACACCAAGGTGCAACCGCACCACAAGCCACACTAAGGGACGGACACGTGACAACAACAACGATAATAAACAAATGATAATTCCGCCACCCCAGTTGGGTCAAACGTCGTAGGCCTCGTGACAAACTCGTGACAACCATAGTTATTAACTGATAGGTCTTGTGAGCATCTGCCTTCGTTTAAAGAATTCTTTCTTTCTTTCTGCGTACGCAGGCTGATACTCCTGCGGACACTCCCTGTATAGCCAGGCAGTGGGAGTTTTGTGTGTATGACCCTTTTTTATCCCGCCATTAAGGCAGCCATACTCCATCTTCGGGGAAGTTTAAAGAATGACTGGTGTACTGAAAATCAACGAATCCATTGCTGTTACATCCCTCACAGTGATGAGACACATTCGAAATCCTGCTGTCACCACATACAAATAAATGAATTCACCATAAATCAACAAGCAATCAGTTATGTATTCTTCTAATAATGCAATGCCGTTTTCACAATCAAAATGTGCATAATATGGAGAACCCTCAGGATGAACGTAACAATATACAAACAGCACATCTTTGTCAGTGTTGAATATTACTTTGCTTAAAACAAACGCACCAAAATTGTGAGATTTAATGTCTACTTGTTTAACGTAGGGTACCAATTCATTTTTAATCAAACATATTAAGCCGTCTGAGTGCCTTCCCTGTTTAGTGAACTTTACTGCTGGAATACAGATATTGGTATAGTCAGAAAAAAATAGAAGAAACAAATTCTTCAACAAAAGTTTCAACAAAACAAATAAAATCAAACGATTTGACAAACAAGATGAAATCATTGTCTGTTAATTTAGAAATCAATCCATTTATATTCCAATGTAAAAAAGAAAAATGTTTTGGTCTTTCATTAACAGTATTATTTTCATCATCATCATCACCTTTATTACTAAACATCGGGTGCCTGTCACACATGACATCTTCCGACACATCTATGTCACGTTCCAGTTTATCCTGTGCGTTTACAGCATGAAGCACATCACAACACGGACTGTTTCTACAATTCCAATCTTTGTCGAATTGCTTGAATAAACTTACTTTTTTCTCCCACTCCTTCATATATCCATGCGAGCGAGCGAGCGAGCGAGAGAGAGAGAGAGAGGAGAGAGAGAGAAGAGAGAGAGAGAAGAGAGAGAGAGAGAGAGAGAGAGAGATTGTATTTTCTTTTTCCCTTTCCAAAATATTATATGCTAAACATAAACAGAGACAGACAGACAGACGGATTGAGAGAGAGAGAGAGAGAGAGAGAGAGAGAGAGAGAGAGAGAGAGAGATAGGGAGAGAGATAGGGAGAGATGAGAGACAGAGAGAAGAAAGGATGGTGGAGGGGAGGAGTTGGGGTAAATGGGAAGAGGACAGAAAGGGAGAGAATACAATGCTTGACAATTCATAGGCATATACAAGGTAGGTAAGGTATTGTTGCTTATAGCCCAAAGCAATCACGACACATGAATACTAATTACATATGTCAATGCACAAGAGAGAGAGAGAGACAGAGAGAGAGACAGAGAGAGAGAAGAGAGAGAGAGAGAGAGAGAGAAGAGAGAGAGAGAGAGAGAGAGACTGATTGATGATTGATGACTTGATCTTTAATACTCGAGGATGAGGATTTTAGGCCGAAGCTTTAGTCTTACAATCTGCCGTTGTCATGCATTATATTATCTTTACACATATCATTCATACTGACAATTCAGTATAACAACATTACAATGTAATTCTACGGCGACAAACTATTCATAAATGTAATAATGCTATGGTGGGTACTCAAACAGAAGGGACGACAACAGCAACAGCAAAGCAAGATGCAAAGCATAATTATATAATAAGCGTACTCCCAGTTTATTTTCCTGAAAAACGTCACAATCAAACATGCGTCATAATGTATTTGACGTCACAATCAAACATGCGTCATAATGCATTTCGTCACCGAGATATTCCATAAAGAAGAAAACCGTTTTGGGCCGTTATAGCCGTTAGTAAGGCTATTCTGATAAATAAAACATCGGGCATCATCCGTGACCCATAATGAACATACCTACAAATGTTCAGAAAGATCAGCCCAGAAGTTTTGTCTGGGGCGAGTGGAACACATTTCGACCATGAACAGACACACAGACAGACACCACAGACAGCATTTCTTCGTTCCCATTGTAAGGTATTCCCTGTTCTATAAGAACTGGGAATACAACGAGAGAGAGAGAGAAAGAGAGAGAGAGAGAGAGGCAGAGAGAGAGAGAGAGAGAGAGAGAGAGAGTCAATTACCGTTTACCTTCTCAAAATTTGAGAAGTTAATTTGACTTTTGCAGGCCTCAGTGTCACGAGTTTGTCACGAGGCCTACGACGTTTGACCCATCTAGGGTGGCGGAATTATTCATTTGTTTATTGTCGTTGCTGTTGTCGTGTATCCGTCCCTTAATGTGGCTTGTGGTGCGGTTGCACCTTGGTGTAGTTCAGCTCAACTTCGGTTTGCTTTCTCTCTCTCTCTCTCTAATTCCACTGCCCGTGCTATTCATCCTGCAGGTTCACGGGTGGCTGGTACCTTTCTCTCGAACTTGCTGTCTATCGGCCTCTCGCCTGTCTTTTTACCTGTCGCACGTGCTTCATTTCTTTTAGCTTGAAGTATGCTCACTCTGTGACGTAGGTGGCATGTTGGCCGCCATCGCTGAGGGAGGTTAGCTCTTCACTCGAGCGGAAGATGTCTCTGGGAGCGCCTGCTCCGGTCTTGCTTCTTCACCATATCATCGAGGGTACAGTCGGTATCTTCAATTCCTACAGTCGGCCTGTAGGAGAGGGACATCACTTCTTCTTTTTCCGCACCTGTGCCTCTGTCCTCTCGACTGGACAGAGGGCAGAGAGAGTCGTTTGACCCGCCTCTTCTGGGTCACCCACGGGTAGCTGGTAAGCATCAGTTTCGTGGTTTGTTTGTTTTGGTTTGTTGTTGTTAGCTGGCTTATTCTTCTCTTTTGCGCAATTTTCTTTTGTTTTCAAAATTGTAAAAGAAATATTGTTTGAGACCTTTTCTCTGGTTAATTCAATCTTTAACCTGGCCATTCTAAATTATATAAAAAAATTCTTTTCCTTTTATGCATCGGGTGATGGGGGTATTTTCGGTGGGAGGGAGGGGAACCTGGTGATTCAGGGTTGGAATTGGGGGTTCTCGCTCGTCCCCCCCTGTAACTTTCCCGGCCCGGACTCTTTTTCTTCGGCCACCGTCGGGTTTTGAAAGGAGAAAGATTTTTTATGTTCGCGAGCGTCGTACGCTTGTTTTGTCGTTCGGAGGGCTGGGGGGAGTTTTGGTTGTTTTTTTTAAAAAATGTGGTTTAAAAAGTGAAAAATTTTAATCCCAATTGAATTATTATTTGCAAATGTGGGTGGCAGTTATAAAGGGGGATGGTCGCTGTGTTGGTTTTTTCCTAAAAAAGGGGGCAAAGGTTAAAGGGGAAAGTGGAAAAGGGGTGAAGATAATTCATATTTGTTTTTTAACCTTTTTTTTTAATGCAGTCTTTTCCCCTCCCATGTGTGAGAAACCCAAATGAACATTCCTGTTTCGATGGGTTTACTGTGTTTGTCAGGTCTGTGTTGAGCTGGGAATTATTGGTGCTTTTTGTAGACTTCCCCTCGCCCATCATGCAAATGGCTTTTAAATTTTTTTAACCATGGGTCAAACCTGTTTGAAAAGCGGGGTTCCAGCCCCTTCCCCCTTCCTTTTTCCCTTTCCCCCTCCCTTTCTTCTCTCCTCCCAGTTTCGCCCCCCCCCCCCCCCCCCCCCTCCCGGGGCTTCCCCCGGAGCCCCGGACGGGATGGTGCCACGTGCTGGTTGAGGCCACGCTTTTGGCGGGTACCGGGGAAGGGAAAGGGGTTGCCCGTGCTGGTTGGGGGCCAGGGCTCGGGTGGGACCGCGGACGGGGAGGGTTTCCCGGCTGGTTGAGGCCACGCTCTGGCGGGGAAACCGCAGACGGGGTGGTGCACCGCTGGTCGGGGCCACGCTCTGGTGGGGGGACCGGGGGAAACGGGTTGAGGGGGCCCCCCGGCTTGACGGGCCCGGGGCCCGCCCCCCCCGTCCGGGAATCCATAACAAGGGCCACGTTTCTTCCCCCCCCCCCCCCCCCCCCCCCCCGGGGACCCGCTCGTCACTGCCGCTTGTGTGTCGAGGGTGTCGGTTTTTGACGACCCCCTTCCCAAACCAATCCTTGGGCCCTAGTGCAACGGGGTGTCCCATTTGACAAGGGGGGGGCGGGGGTGTGGAGGCACTCCGGGGGGGGAAAGGGGAAAGGGGAGGGCTGGAAATTTTTCTTTAAATTGTGTAAAATTTTCCATATGTCGGAATGCGAAATTTTTGTGATTGTGACGTCGTAGGGTAAAAGGTTTATTTATTTCGTGTTTGTTGTGTGTTTTGGGAAAGTGTTTGGGAATTGTGTTTGGTGCATTTTGTGGGGCGTTGGAAGGCTTGATTGTGATTGGCTGTTGGGGGGTTTTGGGAATGCTTTTTTATGCCGGGTGTGTGCTGGGTGAAAAAATGGGGTGTTTTTATCTTTAACTTTCGTGGGGGCTTTTGCGGGGCGTGCGAGGTCACCCACCCCCTTCACCCCCATCTAGCCCGACCCTTCGGGGCAAAACCTCCGGGGGTGGGTCGTGACAATTGTGGGGGCTCCCCCGGGATGGAAGGGCTCGGGGACGTCTCTTCGTTTCGGGGAGATTTCCTTTTTTATTTTGTCTGTTTTGTTTATGTTTATCATTTGTCGGGGTTTTTTTCGTGGGGGGTTTGGGCTGGGGGGGTCCAAAGGGGAAAGGGACCCTTTTTGGGGCCTGGGGGGAACTTCCGGTGTGACTGGGGAGTCGGGGTTGAACCGGGGGGAGTCAACCGCGTCCAGACCCCCCTTCCCCCGGGAAACCTCACGCAGGTAGGGGCCGTAAGTCTTCCCTTTTTCTTTTGGGGCCGCTCAGTTTTTCCTTTCCCTGTTGTGTTTTTGGGAAGTTTTTTTTTTTTTTTTTTCCCCGGGGTTTTATTGAGAAAAGGGGGGTTGTATGGGCCCGTTATTTTTTTTTTTTTTTCCTCTTTTCCGGGTTTTTCCGTTTGCCTTTTTTTTTTTCCGGGCCACCCCCACCCCCTTTTTTGCTCGTGCTGTGGAGCGGGGTTTGTTGCCGAGTGGGGGCACCCGGGACTTATTTTTTTTTTTTTTTTTTTTTTTCGGTGAGCCCCCCCCGCACGGTTGCTCGTGTTGTAGAGCGCGGTGTTCCAGAGGGGGAGCAGCCGGAACTTGTCCGAAACACACGCACACACGCCTTAAAACACATTTTCCACACACCCTAAAATTTTTGTTTTTCAAGGGGAATTGTTTTTCCCCCCGTTTTTGGAAAACTGTAGGATATATTTGGGTCAGGGCAACGCCGGTGGGGGTATGGCTACTCGGGGGGTCGAAGAAAAAGGGGTTTTTTAAAATGTAGTCCCCACTATTAGTACCATTACTTGGGCTACAGTGATTTTCCACTTTTTCCCAGTGCTGTACCAAATTTTCCCGAGTATTTTTAAACTTCTTTTTCGCTGGGGGTTTTTTCCTCTGAGCCCCTACGGGCCATTTCCCGCTGGGGAAGCGTCAGAGTAAAAGCGAAGAAACTGTGGGTTTCGGTAAGTCGCGAAACCAAACCCCCCTTTTCTCCCAGCTTCCCCTCGAAGGGTAGGGCCCCGGGGACTTTCTCAGGGGAAAGGGCCCAAGCCCCAAAGGGGAGGGGGCAAAACGGGTTTCCCCCAGTGTCGGGATTTTTTTAACCCCCTTCCCCGGGACATCCCCCCTTCCCTAAAGTTCCTAGAGCAGAAAACGACAAGGGGAAATTGTTTCCCAGGCAAAAACCCCTTTTGTAAGGAAGGGGCCTGCTCAGCGTGGGAGGAGGCCCCCCCAGACAGGAGGCTCAGGTGGGAGGAGGTTGCCAGACGGGGGATCACGTAGGGAAGAGGTTTCCACGTGGGGAGGAGGCTGCCAACAGGGGGAAATCAGCGTGGGGAAGAGGCTGTCAGCGAAAGGGAAGGGGCCCCTGCCCTCCGTGGGGAAAGAACTGACGGGATGGAGGCTCTGCGTAGGGAGGAATGGAAAAAATTCTTCGCGGTCTCCCCCCATCTGTAAGCCGGGGGGGTTTAATCCCAGGCAGGTGATAGATTTTAAGGGGGCCCCAAAATTTAAAAGCTTCCAGGGGTTCGCCCCTAGTAGGGGGACATTGATATTTTTCCTAAGCATTTTGAAAAAGGTTGCTAGTTCATACCAATTGTTGAGGAAAAAAAGGCAATGCCCTTTTTTCTGGATTATCGGGTGCAAAAAAAAGGGAGTGTGTGCTCACCAAAATAAAGGGTTTTTGCGTCTTATGCAGACATGCCCGTTGGCCTTCGTAAGCGTTTCCACCTTACCCCAGAGACGTACAGGGGAAGTTCGGTCCATGAAAAAATATCGCGAGGGCTTTTGTTTCGTTTGGGGGATAGGGCTGCGCAAAAAAACCTAGGGGACTGGCTCAGTTTGGGTAAGTTTTAGGTGGAGGATCTGATCCTCTTGAAAGCCCACCAAAAACTGTGTCCCCAGGTTTAGGGGGTCCGGATAGGCGAGACCGCACCCTCAGGATTTCGCGCTTTTTTTTCGATTCCACAAACCCCTGAGGGGGTTTTTGAAGCTCGCAGGGCTTATGGGCAAAAACCCAAACGGAGAGGAAACCCTTTCCCCAGGTTTAGTGGGGAATAAGGGCCGAAAAAAATGCCCAGGGGTGAATAAGGCAGGCAGTCCTTTGGGGGCCCTCGCACACCCTTTTTTTTTTTCTTTTTGGTCTTTCCTGGTAAATTTGGGGAAAAATTTTCCCCAAAGCCGTGGTAGGCATGGGGCTAGTCCTTTCCCCCATCCTCGGCCCCCGGCTAACGTGGGGGCCATCCACGCTTCTGGGGGTTTCAGAGTGTCCAGTGTTTTTTTTCTGGGTTTTTGGTTCCTCCCTTTTTTTGAAAACCCCCCTCAGGGGGTTCGGGGGGCATCAAAGATCTTTGTGGATAAAATTTTGGTTTCCCCCGAGGGCCCCCCGGGGGGGGCTAGTTATGTTTTGTGTGGGGGGGAGGCTTTGGGTTTTTCCTCCCCCCCGTCCTTTTGTACTTTTTCCCCATCTCCACCCCCTACTTCTGTGGCAGTAAAGGGCCATGCGGTTGGGGCGAAACCCCTGGATTCCCTTTTCATTGGGAATACTATCAACCCTTCCCCAACGGACCCCAGTCCGTCCCTGTCTACGGGTTTTTCCCGTTTTCAGGGTGTGTGGGGGGTCACCACACGCGCCCAAACTAAGAAGGGAGGGAAAAGGAATTGGTTTCCCCTTCCCTTTAGCCGATCCAAAAAAAGGGTTTTGGGGAAGGGCCCATCCTGCTAGCTTTTTTTCCTTTTCGGCCAGGACTTGGATGTTTAAAAGCCTAACAACTTTTGGGTCGTCCCCCCTCAGTCGGCCCGACACCCAAGGTGAGCTTCAACCCACAAGGGGATCCTCTTTAGGGGTTTTTTTCTCAGGCAGATCGTTTTGGCAAAAAACTTGTTTTTTCCCCCAAAGCTTGAGAGAGTCTGTTTCTCCGGCGGGGCCCCCGATTTTTCCCCATGGCAGGTCAAATGGGCCCAAATGGACTCTCGAGCGAGTAAGACAAAAACTTCTTTTGGGGCCCGGGAGAACTCACAGGTTTTTCGTACTGCCGCAGTTGCGATGCTGCCCAAAGGACAAAAGCCTAAGGGTCCCTTTTAAGCGTGTTCCCTAGGGTCCCGGGCCCTGGGTTTGGGGGGGCATTCAGCAAAGGTTTTGGGGGTTTACCTGGTTTGGGAAACCCCTTAATCCTCCCCTCCCATCGCGGTCACCGCTAAAAACTTCGGTTTTTGGTTTGAATTTGCGGTTTGATACCCCCGGGCTGCCCGCTTAAAGGCTATCGATGCCCTTTCTGTTTCTGAATCCCTCAGGGAGATTTGGGGCGCGCACAGGCGTGCCCCAAAAAGAAGGGAAAGGGCCCGGGAAATTTTTTTACGGGGGAGCGAAACATCATTTCCCTCCAGTGCCTGGAACCGGATCCCGGGCCCCCCAGTCATCGACCCCAAGATTTTTGGGAGGGAAAATGCCCGAAAAAATTCGGGTTTAATTTCCGTCATATCAAGGTTCCCTGTTAAATACGGGGTGCTGACTATCTTTGCCGACTCCTAGTCCAAACGCATTGGAAAAACGGGCAGAGGGGGCACTTCCCCTCAACCCGGGGTTTATCCCTTTTTTTTGGGTTTTGTATCAGGTTAAATGACAGTTTTCACTTTATGTTGGGTTAAGGTTGGGGAATTTAACCCAAAGGTTTTGGATTGTTACTTTCTTGGGGGGGAAGGTTCGCCAAATTGTTTTATAAATTTTAGTATTTGTATTTTTTGGTGTGATTCTAAACGTAGAATGTTTTGTTTTGGAAACCCCGTACCGTCGAAACACCGAGATTGGGGTTTGGGCCCCCTTTTTGTGAATTTGCCCCATGGTCAAGGGTTTAAAAAAACACGTTTTCTCAGAGAAACAGATGCTTTTTGAAGGGGGGTTTTTCACGAGTTTGTCACGAGGGCCCACGACGTTTGGGCCCCTCTAGGGGGGCGGAAAAAAATTCATTTGTTTAAAATTTTCGTTTGCTGTTGTCGGGTATCCTCCCTTTAAAGTGGCTTTTTGGGGGGGTTTCACCGGTGTATTCAGCTCAACTTCGGTTTTCTTTCTCTCTCTCTCTCTCTTTAATTCCCCTGCCCGTGCTATTTTATCCTCAGGTTCCCCCCGGGGGGTGGTAAAACCTTTTTCTTGAATTTTGGGGTCAACGGCCTCTCGCCTGTCTTTTTACCTGTCGCCGTGCTTTTATTTTTTTTAGCTTGAAGTTTTCTCACCTGTGACGTAGGTGGCTGTTTGGGCCCCCATCGTGAGGGGGGTTAGCTCTTCACTCGAGGGAAGGGTTTTCTCTGGGGCGCCCCGCTCCGGGCTTTTCTTTTCACCCTATTTATCGAGGGTAAAAGTCGGTATCTTCAATTCCTACATTCCCGGGCCGTTTGGAAAGGGACATCACTTCTTCTTTTTTTCCCCACCTGTTGGGTCTGTCCCCTCGACTGGGGCAGAGGCAAGAGAGCGTTTGACCCGCCTCTTTTTGGGCACCCACGGGGAGCCCGGTTTAAACACATTTTGTGGTTTGTTTGTTTTGGTTTTTGTTGTTGTTAAACCCGGTTATTCTTCTCTTTTGCGCAATTTTCTTTTTTTTTCAAAAATTTTAAAAAAAATATTGTTTGGACCTTTTTTTCCCGGTTAATTCAATCTTTAAAAATGGCCCTTTCTAAATTATATCCAAAATTTTTTTCTTTCCCGTTTTTTGCATTTTGGGGGATGGGGGTAGTCCCGGGGGGGATTAGGAGAAACCTGGGGATTCAGGGGTTTGGGAAAAATTTCTTGGTCTCGCTGTCCCCCCCCTGTCACATTCCCGGACTCTTTTTCTTCGGCCCCCCGCTGTTTGGGTGTGCAAGGGAACGAGTTTTTTGTTCGCGAGCGTGCGTTTCGCATTATTTGCTTTCGGATCCCTGGGTTTTAGATTTTTGTTAAAATTTTTAAAAAGTGGGTTAATTTTAAATGTGGAAAAATTATGCCATTGAATTATTATTTTCCCAAAAGTGGTGGAGTTAAAACATGGTGCTGTGTTGGTTTTTTTCCAAAAAAGGGAAATTTAAAGTGAGTGAGGGGAAGGGGGAAAAAAAAATTCATAAATTTTTTTATAAACCCGTTTATTTTTTTCCGCTTTTACCTCAACGTTTTGAGAAGAACCCCAATTTTAAAATTCCCCGAAACGATGGGTTTTAAAATTGTTATTTCCCCAGGTCTGTGTTGGGGCTGGGAATTTTTGGTGATTTATTTAAATTCCCTCGCCCCTCAAGCGAGTGGGTGTTAAGATTTAACGGGAGGGGCCCCGCTGTACGACAGCGGGGGTTCCAGTACCCTTCCCCCCTTCTTCCCTTTCCCTTTCCCCCCCTTTCCCTTTTCTCCCCCCAGCTTTCCCTTTTCCCCCCCCCCCCCCCCCCCGGGGGCTTCACCCGGGGTCCGGGCTGGATGGTGCCACGTGCTGGTTTTAGGCCAAAGCTCTTTCTTGGGGGCCGCGAACTGGATTTGGGGCCACTGCTGGTTGAGGCCCCGGGTCTGGCTGGGCCCCCGGACTGGAAAGGTGCCCCCTCTGGGTTGGGCCACGCTCTGGGTGGGCCGCAGACTGGGTTTGGGCCAGCGCTGGGCGAGGCCACGCTCTGGTCGGGGAAACCCCCGGCTTGGGAAGGAGCCCGCCCGGGTTGGGCAGGCCCCGGCCCCGACCCCCCTCCAGGAAACCCCCGGGAACAACGCCACGTTTCTTCCCCCCCCCCCCCCCCCCCCCCCCCCCGGGGCCCCGCTCGCACTGCCGGGTTGTGTGTCGAGGGGTTCGGCTTTGGGCGACCCCTTTTCCCAAAACCCAAACCGGGTTTGGGGCACCTAGTGCGACAGGTGCTCCGTAGACTTGACGGGGCAAAGGGGGGTGGAGGCACTCCAGGGGGTGGGGAAAGGGGTGGATGCGGAAAAGTTTCTTTTTTTAAATTTTGTATATGTCCCAAAATGCCCGGGAAAGCGGGAATTTTTGATTTTGTTTTCGCGTTTTGGTTTAAAGGGTTTTTTTATAATTTGTGGGATGTTGTGTGGGGTGGATGCTTGATTTTTGATTGGGGCATGTTGTGTGCGTTGGAATGCTTATTGTTTATTGTGCATTTTGTGGGTTGGGAAAGCTTATTTATGTTTTGGGTGTGGTGTGAATAAATGGGGTGTTGTTAAACCCTAAACTTTCTCGTGTGGGCTTCCCGGCGGGGCGTTTCGAGGGGCAGCCACTCCCTTCCCCTCCCATCTAGACCGATCCTGTCGGGCAAACCTCCCGGGGGCGGGCGTGACACTTTATATAAACCCTGGCACAGATTTACAGTGGGGGGGGGAGAGAGAATGGGAAAAGCAGACCCGAATTAAACAACCCTAAAAACAATAATACCAAAAATGCAAAGCTATACTTCGAATCTTAAATACCTTGTACAAGAAAAATAAAAAAAACGTGTTACATTTTTTTTCCCTTTTTATATGACATTTGTAAAGGAAAAATCGAAATGAGAAGGGTGTCTACCCAAAATTTTTTTAATGAATGAACTTTTTTTGCCCGGGGCCCGCACAACAAAAAAATGAACTTTAATTTTTTTTTGTCACATTTTTTTTCAAAACGGACATGTCAGCTCGTTTTTTATGCTTTTTTATTTAAAGATTAAAAAATGAACGGGAAAATCAGAAAAACCAAAACTGAACCCTTTTTTCATTTAAAAATTTTAAATGATTGTCAATTTCAAAAAAATTAAAAATAATTGAAAATGGGCTATAAAAAACAAACCGGGCAAATTTTAAAGAACGTGACATGACCATTCTTGCCATCGCAATTAACAAAACTATTCCGAAATGCACGAGGAAACCCATTTAGTCCCCAACCGCTTTTTGTAGCCAAAAAATAGCCAAAAACCCAAATTTATAAAAATTTAGTCCTAAGTTTGCAACCCCCTTTTTTTTCCTCTACCACCAAAACCCAAAAACAATTATATGCTTTCCTGGGCAACCTTAAATTTCCAAATTTTTGTTTTTTTTCAACCCAAAGACTTTTGGGAACTGTCGCAGAAATTTTAAAAAACATTTTTGGGTTTAAAAACTGGGGGTTTCTTCGCCGCCGCCAAAATCGGGTTTGGCGTTTGCATGTTTACGCCTAGGGAAAATTTTTCAAAACCCAAAAAAAGGACATTTTCGCAATAAACAAAAAATCATAAAGACACCAATCGTCAGCTCCATACTGAGGGGAAAAGGGTTTTACCTGAGAATCGAACAATTTTTTGAAAAATTTCAAAGAAAGGGTTTTTTAATTATTTTTGTAATGAAAGGGATTATACATAGTAGTGCACCTTGCTCTACCGGCAAAAATCCTTTCATGAAAAGTAAAGCTTTTTTTTGTTGAAAAAAAATATTTCCCAAATATTTTATATACGTTGGGCCAAGGCATCAACAGCCATTGTAAGTCCACCTTTCTCTTTAAAACATTAAAAGGGGAGAGAGGGGAGGGGAGAAAAGAGAGGAGAGAGAGAAAGAGACGAAGACAGACAGAAGACGGGGCGGACGGAGAGCAAAACAGACAGAGATAGGGATGGCAGGAAGGGCCCGGGGGGGTGTCGCCAAAAGAACACAACTCACGGGTAAAAGTTTTATTCGAAAACTGCAGCAAAACGTTCGCTTGTAAACCCCGGAATTTAGACAGCCCCTAAAAACCAACAGCGTCGTCTTTCCCCCGGGTCTGATCACTGACATTCAAACCCTACAAAAAAGGAAAACTTGATCCCCGCCACGGGGGGTTTATAGGGGTGACAGGTGTTTGTGTGTGTGTGTTTGTGTGTGTTTGCACCAAAACGTAAGCATTTAAAAACGCAACCCCGAAAGAATACGGTTTATTTTTTCAACAACGGGCCTAGCCCCCTTTGGGAAAAAGGGGCATAAGAAAAATAGAATTTAAGGCACAGGAAATGTTCACTACAAAAACGGAAAGGGGAGGAAACTGGAAAAAAAATTTATAACAAAATTATGAACAATTTCAATTTGAATTTTTAAAAACTTTTAATTTAAAAAACAGCAAAACGTTGACGATTACTTTTCCCCCTCGGAGGGGATCCCGCAATAAGGGCTAAAAAAATGTGGGTTTGGTTTTTGATACTAGTAGGGGTTTTTTGGTCTTAAATTTTTCAAAGTTGGGGCAACAAAATACAAAAGGAAACCCATTTCTTGTGCACCTTTACATTAAGGACAAAGAAGAATTTTGTTCATTGGCTGTTTTTTTAGACAGGAAGCAGGGGACAAATCCCAAAATTTCCCAAAACGAAATCCCGGTCATGATTTTACTTTTAAAGTCTGTTTTCCCTTTTCTTTTATATTTAGGTTTTGGGGAAAAACAGTGAGGCAAATTGAATTGCTGTACAAAACAAATTTTGGTTTCAAAACCCGAATATTGGCATTCCAAAAGTTGCCCCTTCAGTCTTCAATCTTGGGACAAACAAGCGTTAAAAAAAAAATGTCATGTCCTCACAAACCCCGATGAGCCACATATACCCAAAAAACCCAAATTCATAGGTTTAAAAATTTTAAATTTTTTACCCCGTTTGTTTCCCCCCCTTTATCTAAAAACATATACTATTTTATAAAGCCCCTTTTTTTTTTGGCAGCCCCTTTGGGTCTTTCATTTGGGGGTAAGTTTTGGCCCGTAATTGGGAAAGCATTTATCCCCGAGTTTAAAAAAAAAATTTGGGGATCTATTTGTTCTCACTACCCAAAACAATTAAAGGTTTTTTTTTGTAATGAAAATCCAAGGAATTTCTTCATGGCCCAAAAAAAGGAACTTTTTTCACAGTGTAAAAGGGCCCCAAATTTTTCAAAAACCCCCCCACTTAGACCAAATCGTGCAATGGGGGGCACTTGAGAATCGAACAATTCACAAAATTTACCTGAAAAACTTATTTCCTAATCAGATAATGTTCTTTTACATAAAACCGATGCTTTTCCCTGGTTTTAACAAATCTTCACATGAAAAAGAAAAAATCAATTTGCGTAGAGAAATAAAAAACCCGGAAAGTTTATATGCTTGAAACAGGCATTAAAAAACTCCCCCTAAATCTCCATTGTTTTTTTATATGTCAT
>JAFLJL010005283.1:0-13211 GCA_018398815.1 Conus ventricosus
TGTTTTCCTTTTGCGTTTTTGTCTTTCCTGTCGTCCTGATCGGCGCTTACTGTGAGGGGGTTTGGGACAGGAGGGAAAGCAGACGAGAGGAAAGGGAAGAGGGGGTACAGGGGGGAGGTGGTTGGGAGGCGGGACAGGGATGCTCGCCTATACATCACGAGTTTCCCCCCCCCTCTCCCCCCCCCACTGTATTTCAGCTTTGTTTCACATTTGATTTTCTCATCGGTCAGTCGTTTTGACCTAGCCGCATTGTGCTGTTATTTAAGATTGAAGCACACATATATAGTTTAACCACCACATGACTGGCAGACTGAATGAAGCGCATTTTATTTCTCGCTTTTATCGACAGAGGATATTTTAAGGCGGGATGGATCTTGATTTTTTTTTTTTTTTTTTTAATGAGAAGAATTTATTATATGTGGATACTATGAGACAAAGAATGGCTTGGTGCATGTCCTGTTTATGCCATGTGAACTGTTGTCTTGCAGTTAGTGTCAAGACCTTTGAAGTGGCGTTTGTGAAGACGGTATGCTTAATGATTGGCATAATAGAGAGTATGATGACTGAACATGTGGGTGTGTTGGTAAGTTGATGCCAGGTTGTGCTAGTTCAGTGTGTCTGGCAGTTATGCACGACATAACAAACTTGTGTGCGTGCGTTTGGATGTGGACGTGTGTATGTTTGCGTGTGTGCTGCTGTTGTTTATTGTGTCTTAAAATAATGCGTATGGCATTATATGCTAGTTTTCATGTTTGTTGCATCCATTCATGTGAACTTACATGTGCTTGTCAGGGAAATCAGTCTGATTTTGCATATCAGTGTTTCCATGGTGTGGATGTCAGCTGCCTACATGGGAAGGGTGCCACACGGCACTGTCTCCTACGCTAGATGTGGGTAGGATATGCTTTGTCCCATAAAAGCCTTCACTATGTCCGTTGAGCATTTTTTCTCTCAGAAAATATGATTACTTTGGCAAAAAGTCTGTGTGCTTGCACAAAAGGGTCTGTTCAACGATGAAGTACATTCAGTCTCAAGATTACACTGGTGACTTTTCTTTGTAAGTGATTTTTTTGTCCATGTGTTTATTTAGTTTTCTTGTTTGAAAAAAGTTCAGAATGATAGTTTCATTTGATTGACAGTGTGTATGAAGAGGATTTTGTAATGTTAATACGGATATTAATGAAGAATTGTGTGCCTGGTGTGGGAAAACATCGCCTCCTCCCCTCCCCTTTTCATTGTCATTATGTTATGGCAGTGTTGATATAACGAGGATATCTCAATGGGGTCATGGCAAAAAAGTGTGCAGGTATTTAACCCAAGAGGAACGGAGTAGTCTTACACTTGCCAGAGGCGGGTGTCTATACGGCATAGTTGCAGTGCAAGTTTCCAGGAATAATCCAGAAATGTGAATCTCAAAAAAAAAAAAATTTTTTTGGTCTCCCAGTTAGTCAAACTGCATTTTGATAATTTTAGATACTGAGATTTTGTTGTGGGGATTTTCCGGTTCCTAGATATTTTGGAAAAGCATGTTTTGATTTTTGTTCATCTTCTGCATTTATTATTTTGTAAAGTGTGATTGAGAACAAAAAATAGGAAAAAAAAATGCTCATGGTGTATTTCACTGTTGTTTTTTGAATTTTGGATGCAAAAACTTGAAATTATTAGTGCGATGGAAGCTGTTCGAACAGTAGTAAGTTACTTAAAGTCTCAATAATTGAAGCAATTTCTTCCTGTCATGAGCTTTGCAAGCATATCTTATGAGAAAGAAAAATGAAGCACCTGACAAAAAATATGAGAACATCTAAAGGCGGATATGGAGCGAAAATCATGGTGAAAAATGTCTGGTAAGGGGAGTAGCTGAATGGAGTTTGCAGTGAGGGACTGTTTGCCAGTCGTGTATGAGGTTGAACGTTACAAAAATTATGGCTCTACTGGGGGATAGAGCACTTTTCATTTGAACGATCCAGTACAGTTGAAAGCATGTGTTGCAATCATCAACAATGCAAAGCTTAAAGGTCACCACCACGACCTTGTACCAGTACAAAGCATACAAAACTTGATCGATTGGTGACATTACAAATCATAGAATGTGTGTGTGTGAGACTGTGATGGGGAAGTGAGGGTCCGTGGGGGGGAGGCTTTGCTTTAAAACTGTTTACCTTACTGTTGTTGTAGATCTATCATTTTATTTGAAACCGTCATCTTGTCATATTCGTATAGCGTTGAAATATGAACAGTGGTTGTTGGAAAACATGTTCTAACAATTTTGTTTCAGTTAATGTAGTTAGTAAACTGCACGCATGGACTCATTATTAGTTTTTCGTTTGGGGGGTGTTTGTATGCAAATTACGTTTAAGTATTATCTGGTTGTTATAATTTGCCTGAAAGTATTTTCAGGGAGACATCATTTTTTTTTTTCGGTGTGATAATTCTTAGTATTATTACTAGGATGGCTAGAATTCAGTTTCAGGACCAGTGCTCTGTCCCACTTGCACCCCTGAGTTGTCCCACAACTGTAGCTCTCTTTGGCAAGGCCGGCTTTGTCTGTGATGTTTCCGTTTACCTTACATATGGAAATATACACCAGTGAATCCAAGTTTCAACAAGTTCGTTCATCTTGAAATGTAGGCATATTTTTTGTGCCTGGCAATTTTGATAGTAATAATGACAACGTGCGCTTGTATAGCGCTTAGTCCTTAATAATAGAGGGTTGTAAGTGTTCTGCTGAAAGATAACTCGATGTAGGCAATTTGAATTGATAGAATTTGCAAGAAAGCAAACATGGTTTGTTATGGAGTCACCCCAGCCTCACCTCCACTGTCCCGCACCATGGTGACCATCTGGCACCACCCTCCCTCCCTTCCTTTTGAGACATGCAGTCAAAAGCACTAACGTTTTGATGAACTTACTAGACATGCATACTTATACTGTCATTCACACAGGACATTCACATTAGTGAATGTGTGCACATCACACGCCCATGCAAACACACACGCACGCGCCACATCACACACACACAACCACACACACACACACACACACACACACAACACACACAGGCAGGCAGAAATGCAGGCTATGCAACCAGACCGACACACAGTGTCACACAACGTTCTTCATTGGCTTTCTATCTAGTGTAGCATCAATTAAAACTGGCACACATCTGTTTTTTGTTGGTCAGTAGCACTGGTCCAAAATGCCCAACAGACATTTCAGTTGTTTTTCAAGAAGGCAAATGCACGCGTATTTGCACACACATGCACCCCACATAACTAGATAACATTTTGAGAAGTGCAATGTGTATCTGAAATGTCTGTTAGGCATTTTGGACCAGTGCTACTGACCGACGAGAAACAAGATGTGTGCCAGTTTTAATTGATTTTACACTAGATACGAAGCCAATGAAGAACGGTGTGACATTGTCTCATTTGGTTGACCTGCAGACAATCCTGGCAGCGTTGTTTAAGACCAGCTGTTTTTTTGTTGTTGTTTTTTTTTACAAGAAGGCACTTTGTTGCACCATCCAAAAGACTATTAGAGTAGTCAAGCATAGACAATACTAAGGAACAGGCTTGTGGTTTTGTAGTATCTGTAGTGAGAAAATGTTGGAAAAAGCTGATTTTTCAAATTTCAGAAAGGCTTTTTACAGAGCTTTACTATATCCATTTTGAAGGAAATAATAGAATCCAAACTGACTCTGAGATTATGGGACTGAAAAGACAGAGAAGTGTCATTATGGATTGGAAGAAGAAGGGGTGGGTGGTTTTCAAATTCGGAAGGAGTGAGGAGCATAACCCTTTTTTTTTTTAAAAATGATCTGCAGTGTTTCAGTGAGTGCGTTGCGCTCCCGAATGTTGATGACAATGATTTGAGTTCACATATGGAACCTGATCAGTGTAACGGGTGTCATCAGAAAGTCTTTCATGAAGGTATGAATGCTGATTAACAGCAGCAGATACATTTTCTGAGGTACAGAGCAAACAGAAAAGGCCCAAGCATAGAACCTTGTTGGATCCCCTTATTCCAAAGTATGGCAGACGACAAAAAAACCTTGAAGTGTGACTGCCTGAGGTCAAATGCTGGGGTAAGACTTGAACCAAGTGAAGATAATGTCATCAGTACCAAACGAATGTTGAAGTCTGGAAAGAATGATGTGTGGAATCAAAAGCTGCAGATGTGTGGAATCAAAAGCTGCAAAAGGGTCCAGATGGAGAAGAAGAAAGCACTTTTGTTTTTAATATACATTATTTTCTTTTTGGTTTTCAAGGGCGGAAAGGTCAGTTACAATTTTGCAGAGCATGGTCCCTGTGCTGTGACCTGATCTGTATGCAGACTTCTCAGACTGTTGTTGTTCAGATGAGCCAGAAGCTGTGAGCAGACAGTTGTGTGAAAGTGTTGATAAAATGAATCTTTTGGAGGCGGTTGAAATCTCACCGCAAAACAGTGTCCCTTGTCTCGGGGCTTTTGTGATACAGATTTGGTGTCATAGTCCTTTGGGGGATATTAAATGGAAGTAAAACGTTTATGTTAACACTGAAGTTACTGTTCTTGTTTTGAGAGTGTCGTTTTATGTGAGAATGGTATATTTTTTGCAGAAAAACAAAATGGGAATTAGTGCCTGTTTTGAATTTGGGAGAGGGGTTGTTTTAGCATATATTTTGAGTGTTAATGTACATCTGAGTATGACAGGATTCGCATGGTCTTTTGTTTGCAAAATGTTCAGCATTTTTTTTTTATTCATTGGAGCCTTACCCATGTTTAGAGGTAAAGAATGTGCACAACAAGATGTGTGAATGATGTGTCCTTATCACATGGAAAAGGTGCTAGGTTGTGCTTTGCCTGCACCTTGCTGATATGATGTAGCCCCTTTTTTGGTGGCTTCAGCATGTGATGCGATTTTACAGACTGTTAGGATGATTTTGTACTGTGATCATGTTAGCATAGGCATGTATGATTGCTCATGAAGTTTCTTCATAGTACATGTCGAGTTTTTCACGTGTCCCCTCTGGGAATTGATGAAATTGTGTCTGATTCTGTAGTTGACTGCGGAGCATGTTGTTTTGGTTTTTCCCTCAAGCACCCCACTCCCCTAACACCTGCCATCCCTTCCCCTTTTTCCTCCCCCCCCAAGGAATTTCTCATTTGGGTTTTGGAGAAAGTGGCTTTCTGACTTTGTTGACATCGCTGTGTTTTTAAATTCTCCCATACTTTGGAAATTTTGATGCTGGAGCTGAACTTGGCTTAAGTCAAACCCAAACCAGAAAGACTACATCGGCTTTTTCGAAAGGCTGCAGGGTCCTGTTTGCGTATTGACAGCTTTCTGGTTAGATTGTTCAAGTTAATGTTGATGTTTAAGTTGAAATAAGTATTTGAGCAGATTTTTTGCAGTGCAGAATAATGAAAGATTATGTTCAAACTGTTTTAAGATACTTGAAAAGATTTTACAGCAATGTAGAACTGAAAAAGGCAGAAGACCTCAGCATTTTTCTTTCGCGTTTGTACTTTGGTTTCATGCATCTAGCTTTTGATAAATGTCTTGATTTTATAAAGGGCTATTTTCATGTTTAGTTTTGTCTCGTCTGACTTATTGGTCCACCTATGGTCCACCTAACAACATGACTATCTTTAGTCAGGAATGAAAAATCAGAGAGAGAAATAGCGAGGAAGAAGAATACAGGGCTGAAAAAAAATTATGGCATCATGTTATATGATATTTGATTGGAGAAAGGCTGACTGTCAGAAGACAGAGAGAGGCGGGGAGGGAATAAAGGCAGATAGTGAAAGGAAAGTCAAGCAGACAGCAAGACTGAAGAGAAATAATATACACAAACCAAAATGGAAGATAGTCCATGGAATGGATGAGTAGTAAGAGACACGGGAGCTAAACAATCTGCTAAAATTATGTTGAAGGCAGTGCAAGGTGAGAGACAGATATGCGAAGACAGGGGGGGTTTGCACTATATGTTTGGGATTTATTATTTACCGGGTACACATTTTGTATTAATGGACCGGGCCTGTATGCACGTCGATCCGGATAGAGGGCTGTCCGCGAATAGCGCCTATTCGGTGGATAGGCGGCAGATTTTGGTATGCACGTCAGACCGCATAAGCTATCCGACTCGGCTAAACGCGGATAAAGTTATCAGTGCCTCGGTTGGTCCGATAGCGAGCCTAAACGCGGATAAATATGGCTGCATTGATGTTTTTCCAAGTGAG
This sequence comes from Conus ventricosus, assembly GCA_018398815.1. Lineage (NCBI taxonomy): Eukaryota > Metazoa > Mollusca > Gastropoda > Neogastropoda > Conidae > Conus > Conus ventricosus. Next base: position 6,217 of record JAFLJL010005283.1, read on the forward strand.
ACAGCGACGGCAATTGTGACGAAACCGCATCTTTCGTGACAGAAAGAACCCGTTTGACCTGTACGATGACCTAGAACTGTTCCGAAAGGTGTGTGTGTGTGTGTTGTGTGTGTGTGTGTGGTTTTGTGAGTGTGAGTGTGTGTGTGTGTGTGAATCGCCCCACTTTCCAGCACATTTCCAAGCGCAATTATTATTTGTTGTTTTCAATGATAGTGCACATTTGTAGCTTCCCATACTTACTGCCAGTCTTCTCCGGCACTGAAGATTTATTCCCGAAATCAAGATGTTTAATCACTCTAGATGGTTGGCTTTTTTTTTCACTTTTGATTTGGAAAAAAAATTCTTTGTCTCTATGTAGATCGCCCCAGAGTGAACAGTTTAAAAGTAGTGTGTGTGTGTGTGTGTGTGTGTGTGTGTGTGTGAGTGTGTGTGTGTGTGTGTGTGTGTGTGTGTGTGTGAATCGCCCCACTTTCCAGCACATTTCCAAGCGCAATTATTTGTTGTTTTCAATGATAGTGCACATTTGTAGCTTCCCATACTTACTGCCAGTCTTCTCCGGCACTGAAGATTTATTCCCGAAATCAAGATGTTTAATCACTCTAGATGGTTGGCTTTTTTTTCACTTTTGATTTGGAAAAAAAATTCTTTGTCTCTATGTAGATCGCCCCAGAGTGAACAGTTTAAAATAGTGTGTGTGTGTGTGTGTGTGGTGTGTGTGTGTGTGTGTGTGTGATTTTTTTTTTATAATTCAGTGTAAATGCATTTTGGGGTCAATTTGGTTTCAGGTAATCTGCGATGCAGACCTTGTATTCATCAATTGTGTCGCAAAGTGGCCAGGGAGTGTGCATGATTCAAGAATCTTGCATGAAAACCGACGAAGCACGTACCAGCGGAAGTTCCACGAAGGAGGGTATGACTAAACCGAAAGCAGTGCCTGCTGCACCCCGGTTTTGCCAAGAATCTATAAATAGAGCGCCGTTTCCTGCCCTCTAAACGCGGAGAGCTATTTAATCGCGAATAGGGCATCGTGCATACCAAAACCGGAGAGGGGCTATCCGCGTTTAAGCTCCGAATAGCTAACCGCGTTTAAGCCCTAAACGCGAATAAGCTAATCGGGTTTGACGTGCATACAGGCCCCGGTGTATGAAGAAATATCTGTTACATTGCTTTGTTTTGGTTTATTTACATGTTTATGTGTGTGTGTGTGCGAGTGTGTGTATTAATAAGTTGACATAGCAACTTCTATTGATCAATACATTTAAGATAATCATATTTTTCCACAAAAATGTAGTAGAACATGTAACAATCTGTTTTCAGTACATGAGAAAAAAGAAGATTGAAGGTGATGTGTACGACTGTGGCTGGTCAGTCTCATATGAGCAGCTGAAGTCTCCACTGCAAGTGGATCCTAAGTGGTGTGCAGGCACTAAAGATAAGGAAAAGGTGGTTTTGGACTTGCTAGAAGCTCACACTGACATTGACAGAGTGACTTTCTGTTCCCACAAGATTTAAATAGCTTGACAAGCCTCTGTATTAGGATTGATTGTAAAAGGCTCGGTGAGCTTCTATACTAGGATTGGTTTTAAAATGGCTTGGTTAGTCCCTTAAATGACCTGGTGAGCCTCTGTTCTAGGATCGGTTTTTAAATGGCTAGTTGAGCCTCTGTACTAGGATTAGTTTTAAATGGCTTGGTGAGCCTCTGTATTAGAATTGATTTTAATGGCTTGGTGAGCCTCTGTACTAGGATTAGTTATAAATGGCTTGGTGAACCTCTGTACTAGGATTAGTTTTAAATGGCTAGGTGAGCCTCTGTATTAGAATTGATTTTAAATTGCTTGGTGAGCCTCTGTGTTAGAATTGATTTTAAAATGGCTTGGTGAGCCTCTGTATTAGAATTGATTTTAAATGGCTTGGTGAGCCTCTGTGCTAGGATTAGTTTTAAATGGCTTGGCGAGCCTCTGTATTAGAATTGATTTTAAATGGCTTGGTGAGCCTCTGTACTAGGATTAGTTTTAATGGCTTGGTGAACCTCTGTACTAGGATTAGTTTTAAATGGCTAAGTAAGCCATCTGTATTAGAATTGGTTTTAACTCTTTCATTCCTGCTTTCCTATGAACCATTACTTCCTCTTGTTCCTAGATTTTTTATAATACAAGTATTCCCTTCATTCCTGGATTTAGAGGGGAAAAAAAGTGTAAAGTGAGAACTGCCATGTAGGCAGTAGCTAACCGGCCAGAATAGAGCAGCGACCACTTTCCCATGCGTAGAGGCCGTCTGGCATCCATTCCACTCATAAACACTGCCACGCGAGCATGATGTGTACCGATGACGTGACTCACGTGAAGTTGAAAGCGCTTACCGCGAAAACCGATTTTCTGGCTGCAGAAGGAAAGGGGGGATTTTGTGCTGCCTGGTTTTCCGGGCTGCAAGAAGGAAGGGTAGGATTTCTGCAAATTGGGTTGTAGGGATGAAAGAGTGAAATGGCTTGGTGAACTCCTCACTAGGATTAGTTTTTAATGGCTAGGTGAGCCTCTGTACTAGAATTGGTTTTAAAATGGATAGGAAAAGCTTCTGTATTAGAATTGGTTTTAAATGATAAACAGTAAACAAGGGGGGTATGTTTAATGGCTAGGTGAGCCTCAATACTGAATTAGTTAAAAAATGGCTTGGTGAGCCTCAGTACTAGCATTACTTATTAGTGGCTAGGTGAGCCTCAATACTAGGATTAGTTAAAAATGGCTTGTGTGAGCCTCAGTACTAGGATTAGTTTGTTCGTTCTTCAATTTAACGTCTATTCACATAAAGTGATTTTAGACAGGGTTGGGGAAGTAGCATGTGTGTGCATGCATGTATGTGTGTGTGTGCGTGCGTGCGTGCGTGCGCGCGTGTGTGTGTGTGTGTGTGTGTGTGTGTGTGTGTGTGTGGGGTGCACGTGTGTATGTGCACGTGTGTGTGTGCGTGTGTGTGTGTTGATGGACCGATAAGAGATTTGTTACAACTAGGATTAGTTAAAGGATTAGTTAAAGATAGCTTGGTGAGCTCGTGCTAGCATTAGTTAGTAATGGCTAGGTGAGCCTCTGTACTAGGACTGGTTCTATGACTATGTAGACTTGAGCTTTGATGGAGTCAGGGTATGGTACTTTATCACTGGAGGTTCTGCCAGAGAAGTATATGACCTCGGTGTGGGGCATGTATGCAGAGACTTAAACATCAAAGGGGGGCCTGTGCAAAGGATTGTTTGAAGTGTTCTCATTTCTGTCCAGAATTGCGTTCTTATCAGTGAGCGGAGTGGTCCCATCAGCACCAACAAGTGATGTCCCAGAGGACTGCGGCCTATAGATAGTCTTCAGGATGTCACTGATACCCTTGGAGTGTCTGCTGTCTACTGTCTGCGTTTCTGCAGCATCTCGTCTGCATTTTTTTCTGCACCTCTCTGAACCTTGCCTGCACTTTACTCAGTGTGGCTCATGCATGACGTCAAGCAGCTGTGGGATATCCTCACATTTTCGTCAAACCAGTTGTAGTGTTAGCACATTCTCTGGCCCAGATGAGGTGGTTCAACCTGTTTTCTAGACCCTTACTGAGTTCATGTTGAACAGTGTGCCTTTCCAGCTTGCAGATGTGAAGTCATGTGTTCGCTACTTTTTGTTGCTGGCGCTGCCTGGGTTGGACATGCATGCTGAAAATGGAAAGGAGTCTGCAAATTTAAGCATACCACTCGTATGTGATGTGACAAGTCAGGCTCAGTAGAACTTTCAGTCGTACTTTACGTCACACATGACATGATCGTGGACTAAGAAGATACAAATCTTGCTAATTGTTGCATGGTTTCGACTTGGATCAACACAGAAATCAAAATGGCTGACAACAAAACCAGTTAGCAAGGCAGAAAAATTGTAATAGAAGTAAGCAGAGTGGATCCTAAAGAAGGTTTAACGGACATTCAGGGGGCTGCAGAACTCCACTGTTGCTTCAGTCCAGTAGAGAGCACCCTCTACCCTGGGTCGCCTGTGCATGGTTTGTGGCCACAGCTTCCAGTATTTCCTCGCTGTGGCTTTCGTCACTTGCCATCACCATAGGACTGAACAGTGAAGCTGGGGTGGATGATGTCTTGGCTTGTGTTTGAGTAATATTTCAGTGTGGGAGAGTTGCACAAATGATCACACCTCACTCCCCTTTCTCAAGCTGTGTATGTTTAACGGCAAGACATAGTCGAGACGGCTGGAGATGAGTTAGGATGCAGCGGATGGCTGGCAGTGCCTCCACATCACTCTGCGCCCAGTTAGCTAGCGCTCTGTGACGCGTTGCTGGGAGTCGCCACGCTGCTTATTAAACCAGCTGGTGGTCCCATCCATGCAGTCCGCCAGGTCTACATGTCACATGCATCAGCAGACAGATCTTGCCTCACCAAAGGTTTCAAAGCCTTTGACTACCCTCACCAGGTTCAGCCGCCAGTCAAATCCGTTGTCATTGTGTGGCCGCTGTTGCATGCAAACAGCTGTGAGGAACCAGCGGTGGGAGCTGCGTGTGTGCCAGATGAGGATCAACGTGGGCGAACTACTTAGAGAAGCAAAACATGTCTGAGCTGCTATCCTTCCAACACTCTCCGAAGATAAGGTAGTTTGAATGCAACAAAACGTGTGTGTATCAGTCAGCATCTTGCACAAGCATTTCTACCTTCACTCTGCCTCAGCTGGATTAGTTCCACACAGTGGAGGTTGACTGTAAAACTGGTTAAAGTGCTGAAGCTAAGGATTTGTTTGGCAGCTAGGCTTTCAACAACATAACTTGACTTGGAGCTACCTGGCCAAATGCTCAATACTTCTCAGACAGATAGTATTGTAACAGAAAGGAGACTGACCCATTGACAGGGGGGATCGGTAGTGAAGGAACATGGTAGACAGGATGAATTGGTAGTTAAAAGGGTAAGTCATTTGTATGGACATAAAGCAGATTAGCAACGTAAGGAATTTAGTGTAAATGTGAGTGTTATTTTAAAACATTTTGTAGTTGAATGCATTCAGAGAAAGTTGGCCACATAGTCTGTTGTATCAATAAATACAAACATTAAAAGAAAACACCAGCACCACAACTTGAACAATAACAAACAAAAATCTAGGCATTTTTCCCCATGTTATCTTAACAGACCTTGTTTGGCATTTATTTGGTTTAAAAAAACTATTCTTTTTGTTTGATTCATTGTTTTATTATTTGGTTGTTGTTTTATTGTTGTTATTGGACAAAGTGTAGTTAGATGAACCAACATGTAGTGTTCGGACCTGTTTATCCATATGATTTTGCTATGTGTTTAGATGAACCAATGTTGTGTGACTATGTCATAAGTGTTTGTCACTTGTGAAGTTGCTTTTTTATCTGATATATTGCACGAACAGGTTGCCTTCTATTTGTTATGATGCTTGCTTAATTGTTTCATTCCGTTTCTGTATTATAATACATGTTGGTGTGGGTGTATTGTTTTGTGGTTACGGTCATGGTTGGGAGAGCTGACAGATCATTATTTGGCCTTTTGTCACATTGTAAGATGAAGACCTTGCAATGTGTTTGTGATTGTGAATGAGCAAAGTCCTTAGCGGACCGAGTAATCATGTTTGATAAAAAGAAAGGGAGTGTTGGAGGAAAGGGAGTGTGAACCCAACCTTAATATGCTATGCTTTGAAATGTCCTTAGTTTGGAGAAAGATCTATTCTGGAATTTATTGATGTGAAAATGAATTGGCGAGCAGAGTGAAAGGATTATTTTGTGTGTGTGTGTGTGTGCAAGTCTTTCTCCGGGCCAATAAGCAGACATGCCACAGTAAATACAGAAGTCTTTTATTACCTTGTGAAATGTTTTTTAAATTTTGTTAATTTTTTTTATTTTTATATCAACTTTTATTACAACTGAAAAGAGCTTACTGTTCAATTTCCTGGGTTCTAGTTTATTTAAGGAAAAAGAAACAAACAGAAATATGTTCCCAAAAATCACATAGCTTTGTATTCCTGTCATGATAAACTACAGGACAATATTGGAGAGAAAAAAAGTGACTTGGATAAGGAAAACAGTCTCCATCCTAGGGTACTGCACTGTTTTACATGCATGTTCTCTTTTCTCACAGGTCATTTTTTATATCCGAATAAATGTCATGCCAAATAGAATATGTATCTCAAAGCTGTTTGCAATATGAGAACTAAGTACTAAATCGGAAATGTGAGCTGTTTGGGTAATCTGTTCCTGGACATATTTGACATGGTTAACTTCAATCGGCTCCTTGACAAAAGTGGCTCAGCTATAAATTTGATTTAGGTTGTGTTCAAAAACAGGAGTATTGAACATAAAGATTGATATGTATGTGAGCTAACCTTAAAACGTTTTCAGTTGTACAACAAATTGTATTCAATGCATGTTTGATCCTAAGGAGACTGAACCCAATAGGCCCATTCTTGTTTAGGAGTGGTATCAGTCTTATTAAGCCTGCAGCGGCGAGTGTGTTGCAACATAAGTATGGGTGTTGGCGCTGAAGTCTGGTTATTTATATGGCCTATGTGTCAAGCCATCTACATGTTGGACCCATGGCATCGCTGGAGCTGAAGTATCCGGTTATGTCATATGTTACCCATCCAGTTAATTTGTTTGAGCTGCTTATACCAATAGGTTCCTACACTGGGTCCCACAAATTTTACCATACTGTTACCATGAAATGTATCTCGCTGCTTGCCCATATTTCAAGTTATCAACTTTTAAAAGGTGCTTGCATATTAAGTAGTAGTGGATACTTCAAATTAAATTTTGGTGTTTTTTTTTCTTCTTCTCTAGACTGACAAGTATATTGAACTGTTTTATATTTAAATACTATACACTTAGTCAACTACTATTCTCAGACCACCATTTTTTTTTCTTTTTAGTTTGAAAAAAATTCTGAAGTTAATTGAAAATTTTAAGTGTAACTGAATGGTAGTATTATTTCTCACAAGAAGTGAGCAAGAAGGGCTTTTTTT
>JAFLJL010005284.1:0-5000 GCA_018398815.1 Conus ventricosus
CTTCACTCAGGGGTTATGCTACAGGGAATGTCAGCCTGGCTACTTTCCTACGCTACTCTATGAAACTTTAGTAAATTAGTATTAAAAACGGACAACCGTACACAGTAGTTTGTTGTAGATAATCGTTATTTTTAGTTATTGAAGTCTTGCTTGTTAGAGAACGTATAAATGCCAATCCTGGGGCACTTTCGCCCGAAAACTTGGTGGAGGAGCAAGTGGCCCAGAACAGACATTTATTAGTTCTCTTGCTTGCAAGATGACAGGTGACTGGCTCTCAACGTCACCTTGCTTCATTCCACTGCCACTGCCTGTTTCACAAGGGTCACACTGCTGTATGAAGTGTCTAAGGGAGAGGGTATAGTCGGTACAGGTTCTGACACAATTGGTGGGGTCTGAGCAGAATGACCCCCTGGGGTACAATCAGTTAGTACCAGGGAGTTGGAGTGCTCAACGTCTATCGCTTGAAGAACATCCTGGTGTGAAGGGGTTTTGTCAGTCACCAGCGTGTTCCCTACACGGACATCATCACTGTGGGATGGGGCTGTAGGAGACACATTGACAGGGGATACTAACAAGTCATTGGGGGACATGTCATTTCTACCTTCCTCTACCAGTCTCACTCCCCACAGGTCGATTTTTCGCCGGTACCTTGGTTGGGGGTTACGTTGAGGCTGGGGTTTTGCGGGCGTGGAAGACATCTGGGACTGACAGGTCGATGGTGAGCCTTCTCCACAGTAACATATGATGTCTGAACATTGTCTTTGCCAGCTGCAGTTGAGCTGATTATGATCTCTTCTTGTTGGTGTGCATCAAGTCTTTTCCAGCTGTGCTGTCTGTGGTGCTCTCATGCTCTGCAGGTGAAAGGTATCTGTTATTGACCTTCGGCTTCTGACTCTGGAGTGTCGGAAGTGCGTTCATGTCATAGGGGTGGGGTGGATGGCTGTCCAGGCTGCAGATTACCTGGCTGGTCTGACCACTGGTCTGCTCTCCATGGAGGTGATGGATGTGAGTTGAATCAGGTCCTCTCCTTGGGGTATACCACAGTTATTTCTGGATCTGACTGTCTCTTTCCCTTGTCTTCCTGCTGTCAGCTTCTGCTGGGCTCCTTCTTCTTCTGACTGCAGAGTCAACAGGGCTGACTTTAGGAAGTGATTTCCTATGGTTCCTGACATGCTGCCCAGACTGTCTGTGATGCAGACGACCCTTCCAGAAATAGACGCTTCTTCCTGCTGCCTTTTCTTTCTTGAGAACTTGGCTCTGTCGACGAGTCAGGTCGGCGGCCACTCTGACACCAATGGAGACGGCCATTCTTTCCTGCTCTCGTTTGCCTGAAGAATATTGAGTTTATCGTTCCAGCGGTGGATGCAGGCGATGATGGGTCTGGGGTTGTCCCAGTCCTCGGTCTTGTGACCCGTGCGATGGGCACGTTCAATGTCATCGACTGTCCATTGTTTTTGTCAGGGAAAAATCTGTTCAGAAGCTGAACAACTTTGCGGGTGCACTGTTGGGGGCTCTCATTTGGGCCTTCATATACGTTGAAAAATCTTAGGTTGTTTCGCCTCGAGAATGATTCCAGGTGGTCGATCTCCTCTTCAGCTTTCTTGCTAGCGTCACAGTGGTAATCGTTCCATTGCTGCAAGCGATCACACTGTTCTTCAAGAAATCTGCATCTCCTCAGAGTAAGTTCTGTTTGCTGTTTCAGTTTCTCATGCTGCTCTTGAAGGGAGCAACACCATTCATGCAATTGGTCCACTGAACTAGCAAGCCGATTTTCGGGTGGGTAAGCACCTGGATGATAGTTGGCCTCCCTGTGAGTCCATGGGTAACCTGCAAGGTGCAGCATTTCTTTTCTGGACCTGTGTTTCAGAGAAATCAGGGCAGGCGTCAGAACCTTGTGTGTTTTTTGAACTATGTTGCTGGACTGGGTCGAAATCCTGGTTGTAGTTTGAGTAGTCACAGAAACTCTTGGTGTGGTCTCGTCTATACTGACGATTGTACACATCTGTTGGACCAGGATTGCTCTCTATGTCTCCGGAAACAAGCAGCAGCCATGACAGGAAAAATATCAAACAAACATGTCTTTGATGATGGTTGATTCGATGCTGCACCTCACTCGCATACAGCACACTGTCCGGAGCCTCAGAGAGCCAGGTCTTTGGAATGTGATCTGATGAAACCTGTAGGCAACAGCCCACATGCCAAAACAACGTTTCAGCCGAGAAAAAGCATCTTCCAAAGTTGCAGTTTTTTCCTTGCTGTGTGTGTCGAATAAGACAGAAGAAAAGTCATCGCAGACGCCTGTGCTCCTGTTCTCTCCAGACAAACAAACTACAGTCAGCAGTGAACACAACAGTATTGTCACAGGCAGAGTCAAAGGCCAGGAGAGTTTAATTCCCTGTGCCTGTAGCCTTACCTGCCCACTGACGTGAAAAAAACGTGCACGTGCAAAGCGCATGTTGTGCGTGGCTACCTCGACGGAAAATGATCCAGTCCTGAATTCCTGTCACATCACTGTTTTCTTCTTTTGTGTATTGATTAATTAGTAGGACGTACCGTCTATGCCACTTCCAATCGAGCTAAACCATTGGTACCACCGTCTTCACCACACCTTCATACACCGTCTTGCAAACTTTCGTTATAGTCCAACTCTTCTTAGTACCTGAATTTGTATTTTTTCCGAGACAGAATGAACACGCAATCTCCCTTCCAAGTCCGAGAGAGAGAGCCGAGAGCGAAGAGAGAGAGAGAGAAAGAGGGCCGTGAATACTTCTGTCCCCTGCATTACCATCTAGACGGATTGTGGTTCTCAACAGCACATAATAATATTGCCAGTGCCCCGAATAATATAGGACTGGTCCCCCTGTTATTGGATGGAAAACACCGGTCTAGCAGAGTGTTTTCCTCCTCAACCTTTTCACGGCGCGCGCGCGCGCGCGCGCGTGTGTGTGTGTGTGTGTGTGTGTGTGTGTGTGTGTGTGCAACTTTCTGCTTCTCTAGAGCCCTGTTTATCTTTATGAGCACGGCGAGGGGGGAGACAGAGAGAGAGAGAGAGAGAGAGAGAGAGAGAGAGGAAGTTTATAGAAAACTGGGTAAAACTTGCATAAAGAAGAAAAGTACCCTCCTCTCTCTCTCTCTCTCTCTCTCTCTCTCTCTCTCTCCCTCTCTCTCTCTCTCCTCTCCTCTCCCTCTCTCTGTCTCACACACGCACACACACACACACACACACACACACACACACACACACACACACACGCACGCACGCACGCACGCACGCACGCACGCACGCACGCACGCACGCACACACACACACACACACCACAACGCAACACAACGCAACACAACATAACACAACACATGCACACACACATGTGTGTGTGTGTGTGTGTGTGTGTGTGTGTGTGTGTGTGTGTGTGTGTGTGTGTGTGTGTGTGCGCGTGCGTGCGTGCGCGTACACTTGTGTGTGTGTGTGTGTGTGTGTGTGTGTGTGTGTGTGTGTGTGTGTGTGTGTGTGTGTGTGTGTGTGTGTGTTTTTTTCCGAGCAACTTCCTACGTGCATGTCAGTTTGTCGGTACTTCTGTATAGGAAAAGAACGCATTAACCTCCTGGAAAGCCGACGAGAAAATCCCTGGAGCCCATTGTGGGCGTCTGTACACCCACTGTCTGTTGTATACATATCGGCATTTTATGACTCTTCATGTACAAAGTCCACCATCTTCACACCTATGGTCTTTGAAAGTGACCATATCATTGTCTGCAACATACAGTTGTGCAATCAGTATTTTCCTTACTTCAGCCTGTTTACTTTTTTTGTTGGTTTGCTTGTTTGATTTCGTTTGGTTTCAAAACGAATTTCTCCTCATAACCTGTTTTTTGTTACCGCTATTTAGATATACTGTGGTCTCTGTAAAAGCATGCAGATTAGCTGTCCTACCTCAGTGCTTTACGTCTTGGTGATATGCTTAAGACTCTAGGGTATTACGGTGTTGAGAAAGTTTGTGAGGAGGAAGAAGCGGGGGGGGGGGGGGGGGGGGGGGGGGGGGGGGGGGGTGGGGGGGGGGGGGGGGGAAGTAGGGGGGGGGGGGGGGGGTCGGAGAAGGGTTTGACAAAAAGGGGGAATGGGGAGGGGGGGGGGGGGGGGGGGGGGGGGGGGGGGGGGGGGAGGTGTAGGGGAAGAGATGAGGATTTGTCGCCAGGTTTTGTTGTTTGGCGTCCTGAGTACACATCTGAAACTGACATGCAGATGTGACTTATTGTATGTGCTGTATGTAGCCTGTCTTTGTATGTGTTTTGTTTTGTTTGTCTGCATGTTTGGGCGCATAATGGATGGACGGACGGACAGATGGATGTGTAATTTTATGTAAGCCAATAGGCAAGAAGGCTACTTTGTATGTGGGTGAGGTTATATTTTAATGTAGATTGGTTTATACGAATGTATGTACACCTGCACACCTGCATGCAATATCTATCTATCTATCTATCTATCTATCTATCTATCTATCTATCTATCTATCTATCTATCTATCTATCTATCTATCTATCTATCTTTAGCGCTGTCTCTCCCTCTCCCGTCTTCTCTCTCTGTCATTCTCTCTCTCTCTCTCCTTATGTAATGCACATTACATATATATGTTTGTGTGTATTAATGTATGTACACACACACACACACACACACACACACAACACACACACACACACACACACGTACAAATTACGTGCGATTTTCCCGTCCACAAGCGCATGTACTTAACCGACCCCGTCCCTCGAATGCACCCCGCCTCGCCTTCTTCCCCATCCCCCCTCCCACCCGCTCCCCCCCCCCTCCGCCCCCTCCTTCTCCTCCGCCCACACCCAAACCCCTTTATTCTCTCCAAATCCCAGTGTGTCATTTCTCTTGTTGTGCTTAATTGGAACTGTCGAGGGATATTAAACCTGTGTGTTCCCGGACTGCCTCTGTCATTAGCGAGCAGTTGTCTTTCCCTTCCCTTCTTCCGGCTGAGTGA
>JAFLJL010005284.1:7500-14630 GCA_018398815.1 Conus ventricosus
AAACGAGTGATGTTTGATCCGTGAAAGAATGGGGTAGCCCAAAACAAAATCAGGGACACCCACGGCGGATTTTCTGAAACCCAACCCACAAATTAAAAAGGCTCAAAACTGGAGAACCGTCACAGTAAAGATTCCAACATCGAAGCATGAAAAAGGGCTACCCCATGGTGCCCCCTATTCTGTTCATTAAAAGCTTTGGACCCAGGGTTTTCTTTGGGATGAAGCATAAACTTTTTTTTTTGGGCAGTCTTTTCCCTTTTTCCCAGTGCAGCTTTACAGGGATGACGAAATTTGGGAATGGTCGAATAAAAGAAAAACTTTTAAAAAGAAGAACAAAACCAAACCTTCATCAATTTCACCGGAAGGGAAAATCAAACCCGTGTTTTGGGGGTTTTCCCCGGGTCACGGCTAATGCAACGCACAAAATTTTTTAAATTTGGACACCCAAGGCAACTAAAAAGGTAATGTCAAACGAGGTGATTACAAAGGTAGGAAAAGATAGCCTTTAACTCCTATCATGCCCTCCAAAAAAATCTAACGGGAAACACCAGACCCCCTACAATTTTTACTGAAAAATTATAAAGTACACCAAAAAAAATCACTTTTAAAACCACTCACACTGCAAAAAAATTGACGCCTGTGTGTGTTTGGTGTGGTGTGTGGGGGTGGTGTTGTGTGTGTGTGTTGTGGGTGCCCCCGGGCGCGCGCGCGCGTGGGGGGTGTTTTGGTGGGTTGGTGTGTGTTTTGTGTTGTGTGTGGTTTTTGGTGGGGGGGAAAGGCTGTTCCCGGTGTGTGTCGTGCTTGTGTGGGGGTGTGGGTACTGTGTTGGGTTTTGGGGTGTGTTTGTTTGTTTTTGTGTTTTGTGTGTGTGTGTGGTGCGGTGTGTGTGTGGGGTTTTGGTGTTTGTGGGTGTGGGGGTGTGTGTGTTGTGTTGTGGGTGGGGTGTTGTCGTTCGTGTGTCCGCGTGTGTGTACGGGGTTTTTTGCGTGTGTTTTTGCGGTGTGTGTTTGCGTGTGTGGGTGGTGTGTGTGTGTTTTGTGTGTGTGGGTGGTTGTGTGGGTGTGGGGTGGTGTGGTCCGTGGGTTTTCCGTATGTGAAATGTTGATTTTCGGTGTGGTGTGTGGGGGTGTGTGTGTGTGTGTGTGGTTGTGTGTGTGTTTGTGGTGTGTGTTGTGTGCGCGCGCCGCGCGATTGGGGTGAGGGGCTTCGTGCGTGCGTACACCGCAGCGTGCATGTTTTAAAGTGTGGTACTCATTTTGGGCGCCGTGTGTTTTGTGTTTTGTGCTTTGTTGTAAATTAAAATCCGTGCTTAAAACTATTCGGAAAATTGTCCGGGGAAAATTTTCTTCCGACGGGCCCCCAGGAAACTTACACCTGGGCAAACTTTTCCATAATTGACCTTTCTGTGATTGCAACCACTGCTCCCATGCTTTATTCATGGCGTTTTTTCCCGGTCTGTTTTGTAACCGGGTTTCCCGGGAAACCTCTCCCCCTCCCCCTCCCCCCTCTCCCCTTCTCTCCCCCTCCCCTCTCCCCCTCTTTTCCCCTCTCTCCTCTCTCTCTCCTCTCTCCCCTCTCTTAAACGAACACACCACAGAAGAACACACCTGATTTAAAAGGGTTTAACCCCATGACAGAAATTTTTATATAAAACCCTAAATTTTGGGGTTTTAAAACCTACACTGAAGAGGGCGATAGGGGCCCAAATTTTTTTAACGCTGCGTAAACAAAAGAAAAACAAAAGATGTTTAAAAAATAGTAGGGTTTTCAACCGGTTTAAATATCTGGAACCGTGATACGGGGAAAACGCTTTCCCCCACTTTTTAACCGTGATATCGGGGAACGCTTTCCCAGATTTCCTAAATTTCCCCTAATCAGAAATCGGGAAACCCTGGTGAAAAATTTTTTAGAACGTCCCCAGAACCCAAGAATTTTTGTTGATCTTTGATTTTTCCCATGCAAATTTCCTTGCAATCACGCCAAGAAGGCCCAAAAAAAGGGCCCCAGAAACAAAAAATTTTTTCATTCCCTTTTTTGTAAAAATTTTTTTAAAATTACCCCAAAAAAAAGGGGCCTCAGAAGAGAGTATTTTTGTGAAAACATGCCAAGAAATTAATGGGAAAAAATGACAAAAGGGCCAAAGACTCATTGAAACCAAAAATAAATTTTTTCCCCCCCCTTTTATCCAAAAATTCCATTTTTTTTCGTCTTTTTTTCCTGCCCCTCCGGGGGCTCTGAAAACCCCCGTTCCCAACATCACGGGCCTTCCCAATATCACAGTACTTTTTGGGGAAACGCGTTTCCCAAAAAAAATTTTCCCAGATATCACGTTCCCAATTTCACGCGACCCGGGGTCGGGAAAGGGTGACTCTGGGGGGGGAAATTCGCCGTTGTTGGGGGTTCCCTGGGTAGCGAACGGGGGGCCCCGGGGTTGATTGTCGGGGCCGGGTCGGTTACCACTGCTTTTTATTAAAAAAAGTTAGCATATGACGGTACCCGAAATAGACACGTAAGAAAATATAGATTTTTTGACCCAGCCTAGTTTTAAACCAGCAATGATTAGATAAAAGGGTAAATTTTTTTTCCCAACTGGGAAAACCTATGCGAATAGAGGGGTTGGTGTATGTGGAAGTAATTTTACTTTTTGAAATGTTTTATGGATTTTTAAACCCGATTGATACATTTTGTTTAGGGGTTTGAACGCAAAAACCCTTCATTACAGATGGTTTAAAGATTTTTTACCCAGCTAAAGCTTTCAATTTTTTGTTTTTTAAACTTTTCGGGTCAAAGGGTAAGATTGCTTTTTGGTGGAATAAAATGGTTTAATTGTTAAAAAATTTAAAAGGATACTTCCCTAGACTGGTTTCAAATTTTAAATATTTATGACTACTTTTCAATTGTTGCCTGGGGGAATTATACGAGCAGGTGTAAAAAAGGTCTTTTTAAATTATATTTAAACGAAAAATAAAATGAGGAAAAAAAATAGAAAACCCTGTGTTTTTTTATGCTTTGTATCAAAGCATTCCTATCATGAGTTTTTAAAAAAAAAATATAATATATATTACTTCCTTTTCTTTCATAAGGAAGAAATACCCAAAAAAATTAATTTAATTAAAAATAGAATTGTGAAAATACATACTCCAGGAAAATATTTTGTTTTTCCAAAAAAATTTATGGTAAATTTTTTTTCTAATTAAATAAAATTGGGTTTATTTTTTTGTTGCGAAATCATGGTAAGGGTGATGCCTCAAAATTAAAATTCCCCAGTCACAATTTTCTTCCCCCCCCCCACCCCCCCCCCACCTCTCTCTCTCTCTCTCTTTTCTCTCTCTCCTCTTTCCCTCTCTCTCTTAAGATTAAAAACTTTTTTTTAAAAAATGTTTTTTCCGTAAAATTTTTCGTTTATTTTCGACAAACACTTTTTCCCGATCCAAATATTAAACCCCGGGAAACCCCGATCTTAAACCTCATTTCTCTTATCATCGAACCCAAATAATGAGAAAACACTTTGAATCCATCGGGTATGTTTATTAAAACAACCTAAAGTAATATTTATATTTTATATATATATAAAATAAATATATATATAAAATATTTAAAAATATATATATATATAAATATAATTTTATACTGACTTCCATAAAAAACGCGAAAAATTGAAAGGGTTTTTTTTTCCCGGGGAAAAGGGGTGAAAAACAATATTAACCCTTGTGGGAAGTTGTTTGGGGCCCAAAAATCACTGCAGGAAACAACTGTGTGGGAACACAACATTCCCGGCATTGGGGGGGTCAACAAAAAAAGGCAAACGGGTTTCTGCATGTGAGGCAAAGTGCACACCCCTGCAAAAGCAAATTAACCGAGCGACAAGTAAAGCAGGCATGCACCTTTTTAAAACCCGCTAAAAAGGGTTTAGATAACCACTTTCCGTCCCCGAGCGCTACAGAGATGCCAAACCTTTCGAGCAAAAGGGAAAGCAATCGACCCTAGGGCCCTCTGGGGCTGGGGGGATGCCAGGCCCGGGCGCCCAAAATCTTTAAAAGTTTAAAATCTCAAAACCCTCTATCGTCTGCACAACACCCCAAAGGGGAGTCACTGTACCACTGGATCGTTTCCCCCCCAGCCCTCCTCCCGGGACCACAAACCCAAAAGGATCGCCCTTTTGTTCGAACCCATCTGCGGAAAAGGCGGCAAACAGCCGCTAACACTGCTCGACAGGGCCCGGGGGAAACTCCAGCAACGAATCAGCCTCAAAAACTGTGCGGCGGGGGTCCTTTAGGGGAATGGGCTGGCATTTGGCCCTCCCCCACAAGGGCCCGGGACCCGACACCAAGACACAGGCAGCCTTTCAGGCTGCCGGGGCACAAGCCCGTCAAATGGCGCAGGCCGCAGTGGGGACGCATAAATGTTCTCAAAATGAGAGCCCGTTTTTGTAATTTACATGGGGTGACGGGCGTGTCAAATATTGGGGGCGACCTGGGGAAAGCTATGCTGACCCCTGTGTGGGGAAAACGGGAACCCCCCTGGGGGGGCCCAAAATTATGATATGGGGGAAAATGGCATTAACCAAAGCCATAGGGCCATTTTTCTTTCCCGAACATTGGGGCCTGGTCCGGCAAGGGGGTCAATGCACAGGCATACAACCACCAGGGGCTCAGACCCCAAAGTCCGTTCCTTTTTTTTTCGCAACAAACCCCAAAATGGACATTCCAACGGGCAATGCAAGACTACACAAAAGCCCGGGCCACCCGCAATTTCTTTAGCATAACAAAAAAGGTTTTAAAAAGGTGCTGCCCTGGCCAGCCCCCAGTCCCGATTTAAAACCCCAAAAAAACATTTTGGGGTGAACCTTTTTCAAACGGTTGGACCTCCGCGTTCCCGAAACCAACAAAAAGCGGCCCCAACTTTTACCAGGCCCCTCGTCGAAAGTGTGGGCTGGTGTCCAAGGGGAAAGCATCAAACCCACTGGTCCCCTCAATGAGCCCCAGGTGCCAAACAGTTGCCATGGGAAATGGTGCCACACACTATTAGGACTTCAAACTTTTTGTTCCCCGTTTACCTTAGAAATTTTCCCCACAAAAAAAAATTTTTGCTGATGAAAATTTTCCCCAAAAATTTTCCCGGGGTAATTTAATTTAAATCACGTTTTAATTTTTCGCTTCCCCCTTTTGTCAATTGTGACCAATAAAATTCGCCCCTAACCTTCAGCTTTTTTGGGTTTTTGCGTTTTTTTTGGAAACAGTACAATATAAATATAAAAAATAAAATATAATATAAATATATTTTAAAATATATATATATATAAATTTATATTATATATGCCCAAAATTTCACTATTTCCCTTCTTTCACTCAATGTACTTACAAAATTTCCTTTTTTTTACTTTGATTTCTTTTTTATTTACGGGAAAAATATTTCATATATTTATGAAACCCCCCCCTTTAGTATGGGGCTTTGCCCTTAATCTGAAAAAGGTTCGCATTTTGCAATTTTGCATTCTCTCTCTCTTCTCTCTCTCTCCTCCCCTCTTTTCTCTCTCTCTCTCCTCCCCTCCTCCCTCCTCCTCAAACCCTCTCTCCTCTCTCTCTCTGTTTGTGCTCCTTTTAAATTTTAAACCCCATGGGGTGTGGAATTCAAAAATGATATAACTTCTGCCTCGTCCCTTTGGGCCGTCCGGGCTGTCTCTCTGTCTGTCACTCCCACCCCCTTCTCTCTCCCCCCTCTTCCCCTTTTCTCTCTCTCTCTCTCCCCCCTCTTCTCCCCCTCCCCTCCCCCTCTTTTTCTCTCTTTTTTATTTTCCCACTTTTAAAACCCACATCCTTGTCCCTTCACTAATACTCTCTCTCTTCTCCCCCTCTCTCTCCCCCTCTCCTCTCCCCCTCTCTCCCCCTCCTCCTCTCTTCTCTCCCTCTCTTTTCCCCTCCTCTTCTCCTCTTTTCTTTTCCTCTGTCTTTTTGTCTGTCTGTCCTCCCGACGTGGAAATTTTTTCTTCTCTCTTCTCTCCCTCTCCTCTCCTCTCCCCTCTCTCAGTGTGTTGTTGTGGTGTGTTTCTGTTGTCCGTCTCTCTCTCTCTTTCTCTCTCTCTCTCTCTCTCTACCCACCCCTTCCCCACCCCCCCCCCCCACCCAAAACCCCCCCCCCCCCCCCCACCCCCACACACACACACAACCCCCCCCACCCACCCCCCACCCACCCCCCCCACCCCCCCCAAAACCCCCCCCCCCCCCCCCCCTCTCTCTTCCCTCTCCTCCTTTTCCCCTCTCTCTCTCTCCCCCCCTGTCTGCGTGCTCGGCGTGGGTCATTTGTATGTGTGTGTGTGTGTGTGGGTTGGGGGTGTGTGTGTGTGTGTGTGTGTGTGTGTTTTTCTATTTTTGTCTGTCTGTCCTGTCTTTCTTCTCTCTCCTCTCTCTCCCCCCTCTCTCTCTCTCTCTCTTTCCCCCCTCCCCCTCTCTCTCTCCTCTCCCCTTTTCCCCTCCCTTTTGCCACCCCCCTCCATCTCTCCTTTTTTTGCTATCTTTATTTTTCCCCCTTTTTAACTCTCTGTCTTTTTCCACGCTCCGTGCCTCATCCTCCTTCTCGTCTATCCCCCTCCCTCCCCCCCCCCCCCACACACCAACGCGCGAGCGCCTCTTTCACACACACACACACACAACCACCAAAAACACAACACTTACACACACACACAACACACACACACACTAACCACACCACGCCCCACCACACCCCCCACCCACACACCCACCCACACAACCCCACCTACACACACACCCAACACCAACACACACACACACACACCACACACACCACCCAACCACACACCAACACACCACACACACACAACACACACCCCCACACACAACACCCACACACACCACCACACCACACACACACACAGACCGTGTTTTTTTTTAACTTTTCCTTTAACCCCCCCCCAACCCTTCTCACCACACCCCCCCCCCCCCCCACCCCCCCCCCACACACACACAACCACACACACACCACAACACACACACACACCACACACACACACACACACTGGACCCCCACCAACCTCTTTTTTCCCCTTTTTAGTCCCTTTTGAAACCCAGAGTTTTCTCCAGGTTCAAGGCGACACGGGGGGGGAAAAAATTAAG
>JAFLJL010005285.1:5000-12500 GCA_018398815.1 Conus ventricosus
ATTGACTGAAATCTAGTCATGTATGGGAGCCCAGTTATATTCCTCCACCTCACTTGTTAACGTGACAATTGAATTTTATACTGAAGACTATTTACCTTATTATTTTTGCATTTCTGTTTCATAATTCTTGTTTTAAGTCTTATGGGTATCGTGCAGTCCTTACCTGCTAATATACGGTTAGAAAGGAGTTTCTCATCACTTTATTTATTATATACATTTTTATCATGACAACAAAAAAGAGACCAACTATAAAGCTTCTCCAATGGAATTGTCGCTCCATAACAAGAATATATCATACTTGAATCAATATCTTGGAATAAATAATTTCATGTATTATTATTACAATCACTAAATGTCAACAGTGATAATCTACCACATTTACCAGGGTTTTATCACCCCCCAGTTTATGAACAATGTGCGGATCGAATACAAACAGCTATCTACGTGCGTGAAGGCCTGGATTTTTGTGAAAGAACTCCACCAGTATCCAGTAACATCCCTTCTGCTTCATGCTGTGCAGCAATGGTTAAATTTACATCTTCTTTATATTGAACATGGCCTCGGTTTACCTTCCAAAAGGACCTGATGATACGAATACAGAATGGCTAAAAGGTTCCAAAGACCAAAGAGACAAATGGATTATTGGAGGAGATTTTAAACGCACATGCTCCTTTTTGGGACCATGGCTGCTCTTATGTTACAAGTAATAGATTACTAGATACATAGCTGATTCTAATCTATATTTGCTAAATAATGGAAGTATTACTCGCATTCCAGATATAGCCACCCATAACCCCTCAGCCATCGTTTTAAAACCTTTACTTCTCCATCACTTGTAGTAAACTCAATGTGGGAAACTGGAGATAACCCACTGGGATCAGATCATATTCCAATAATAATATCGTTGAATGACATATTAGAACAGGAAATCTCAGAAGATATTATTCCAAAATATATTTACAAAAATGCAGATTGGTCACTTTTTCAAATCAATCTTAACAACACAGACATATTGTTTTCAGCTAATGAAAATGTAGATGACCAATACACTGCATTTTGTAAACATATTTTTAGCAGCAGCTGACAAGTCGATCCCGAAGATAAAAAACACAAAGTCAAAGAAACATAATGGAAATATATGGTGGAACAAAAAATGTGAAACAGCCAACAAAAAGAAAAAAGAAAGATTCAAGATTTATTGTAAAAAGAGATCAGCAAGTAATCATAAAGAAATGAAAAAGGCGGATAAAGAAAGTGTAGATGTCATAGATGATGCAAAGTTGCAGCATTGGAATGAATTTTGTAACTCTGAAGTTAAGAATCATAAAGATATTGGTAAAGTGTGGGAGGAACTGAAAGCTATGAAAAATGGATTAACATCACCACAGTACCCTATAAAAATAGATAACAACAGTCTTCTTAGTGCTGATGAGAAAGCAGAAGCCTTTGTAAACATGTTTGCTGAGGTAAGCTGCACTGAAGGTCTAACAAGTCTGACCAAATACACAGCGATAAAGAAGAAAGTAGTAAAGCACAGGATGAATCAACAGCAGACAATAGTAACAATATCAATGCTCCTATAACTATCCAAGAAGTAAAAGAAGCCATTAGATCCATACCATTAAGAAAATCATCTATTGGTTTAGATGCAATATCTAATCAAATGTTAGAAATTTGTCTGAAAACTTTGTAGAGTTTCTTCATAAATTATTTAGTACATGTTGGACCCAATGGTGTTATGCCAAAAATATGGAAACAGTCGATCGTTGTTCCAATTCATAAGCAAGGAAAATGTACAAGGATCCTAAGAATTATAGACCCATTGCATTAACTTCACATGTATGTAAACTTTCAGAAAGAATTGTTATGAATAACTTGTACATTACTGTGAAAAATTATAACATAATACCAATTAATCAAGCTGGTTTCCAGAAAGGTCGATCCACTACAGAAATTTTAGTGAAATTATCAACAATAAAAAAACAGTTTTGCTAGACGAAAATGTGTTCTTGCTACTTTTTCGACATAAATAAGGCTTACGATCAAGTGTGGCATTTACAGCTATTGAACAAACTTAAAAACATTGGTTTGACAGGAAATATATACAACTATGTCAGATGTTTTCTGAAGGATAGGGTAATAAGAACAAGAGTAGGAAAAACATATTCCACAATAGAACACTTCAATGGGAATACCTCAAGGTCAGTATTAGCGCCACTTCTCTTCTCGTTATTAATGCATGATCTGCCAAACAAATTATCAAAAAATGTTGTTCTTGTCCAATATGCCGACGATATATGCATGTGGATGGATGTAACGTTAAAAAAGAAAACTTCGCAGCGAGAATATAAAATTCGTCAAAAAGATCTATCAGGGAGAACTAAAAAAAGATGGTGGATTACATGAAGCTAAATGGATTAAGTCTGTCAACCGAAAAAACAAATATAATTCTTTTTAACAGTGGATCTAACCCAGAAAGTATGCCTGTTTTCACATTGGATGATAACCCCTCTTAAGTACGTAACAGAGATTAAATTTTTAGGGGTTTATTTTACATCTAAGTTATCATGGAACTTTCATATCGAATATTTATTAACAAAAGCGAGAAAAAACATTAAACTTTCTGAAAATTATTCTAAAGAAAAGTGGGGACAAGATCCAGCAACATTGATTACTTCTATGTAAGTCTTTAATGAGATCAAAAGTAACTTATGGCCAAGAAATATTCTTCAATGCGCCTAAATATCTATTACAAAAAACTGCAAAGTATTGAATGTAAGGCGTTGAAATTAGCCCTTGGACTTCCTGTGCACGCATCATCGTCACGTACATATTATGAAGCCCAGGTACTTCCTCTAGATGATTATAGAGATTTAACATGTTTTTAAATTTGTCATTAAAAGTACAGCTAGAAAAACACACATTAAATCAGAAATAAAATGAATCAGATTTTGATTTTCCGAAAAGAGCAAAGTCTAAAACTTCTCAAATAACTATAGCAACTTATACATCAAAATACTTTCAGATTCTGGGGTTTCCTTAGAAAAGGAAGCTTTCTCTCCCAGACCATCTTTTTGTCCTATTTTCCACCCCGGGAACTTAAAAAAGCCCATTTTGATATTGATCACACCAACATTAAAAAAGATGAAAATATCAATATGCTCACAAGTTATACAAAGTGTCATATTGACGAGAAATACACTAACCAATTAAAATATACACAGATGGTTCATGTATGGTAAGCAAACAGGTTGTTTCATTCTTAATCCCAGAATTGAGGGTGGAGAAATCTTTTTACATTGGATGCAACATATCCATATTCACAGCTGAATTAACAGCAATACTCATGGCTTTGAATTACCTTTTAAATTTCCCCCAAACAATATTTCAAGTTCTGTTTGTGTAGATTCAAAATCAGTCCTTCAGGCCTAAAAGATTTTCATCTGCATACTAGACCTGAAATGATTATTGAGGTCAGCTGTTTGATCCACATGCTTATTGAAGGAGGCACCCAGTTATCCTTTTGTTGGATCCCTTTCACACTGTTCCTTTTATTATAACGATAAAGTAGATAGGGCAGCTAAATGTGGAGCAAAACATATCTCTGGTTCTGAATATCTTAAACTAGCCTTATCGGTACATGAGCAATGCAACCTAGTTAAAACACATATTTTGAAAAAATCAAAGATAGAATGATAGAACATGACAATCAAAATCAGTTTGATACTTTTGATATTTAAAAATTTTCAACATAACTTTAGTTTAAATAAAAATATACTTTCGTTGATGTATAGGTGGAAACTTGATGCTTTTAAAACAAAATATGTTAAAAACATAGTGTGTTTATGTAAAAAGAAATAACACGTGAACATATTGTTGCATGTCAAGACATGAAAAAATAATTCCAGTGTTGAGACAAAATAGTGCACGGCCATCTTTGAGTCACCTGCTCTAACACATGAGTTTTTTGTATGCTTCCCGCGCACTACATTGGGGAAGTATTTATAGGTTCCTTTTTTGATGTATGTGGGGCTGGCATAAGTGTGGGGAGGGAAGATGGAATAATGTACAAAGCTTAAAAGTGACAAAGACGGAGAAAAGTTACGGTTCTGTGCCTTGATGGTTGTTAAATTGATTAGTTTTGTTAATTGGTTTTTCTTTTCCTTTGAAATTTGTTGTTGTTGTTGTTGAAAAATTTAAGTGATTTGTAATTACGATTATTATTCATATAAGCACTCATATAAGCACACACATATGTATACACACATACACTCAAACACACTCGCATATGTATACACACACGCGCACATGCACATGCACTCATACATGTGCGTGCACAAGCATAAGCACACACGTAAGAACTTGTAAATACTTTTATTTTCCCGTTTTTGTTGCAAAATAACTTACACATTATATACAAATTTACCAGCTTTAACCTAAGATTTTTTTTTGTAAGTTTAGATATAAGTCCAATTGGTCACTACAGTATCTGAATTTTTTTTCCCTTAATATAAAAGTGATGGAGGGGGAGGGAGGGACAGGAAGAGGATAGAGAGGTAAGGAAAGGAAGGGGAAAGGGTGGGTGGGTGGGGGTGTTTCACTGATTTTGTTGTTATATATATATTGTTGTTATTTCCCTTCTGTTTCTTATTTCTAATAGTGTAGTTATATACATATTTCTTTAATCAGATATATTTTAAATAACCGCCTAAGCACCAGATGTGTACACACAATCACACATACATGCATGCATACTTGGAACTCTATAACTTTTAGTCATGCACTAGTCTTATTCTCTGACACACTCCTTTTTTTTATCGTCTAATATCACGTTTAAGTGGAAAGACGTTAAATGAATGACACACACACACACACACACTCGCATACACACACACACACACACACACACACACACAACACACACACACACACACACACACACTCGCATACACACACACACAAAACACACACACACACACACACACACACACACACACACACACTCGCATACACACACACACACATACACTCGCATACACACACACACACACACACAACACACACACACACCACACACACACACACACACACACACACACACACACACACACTCGCATACACACACACACACACACACATGCACACACACACACACACACACACACACACACACACACTCGCATACACAAACACACACACACACACAAACACACACACACCACACACATTACACCCCCCCCCAACACACACACACACACACTCGCATACACACACACACACACACACACACACACACACACACACACACACACAACACTCGCATACACACTCGCATACACACACACGCATACGCACACGCACGCACACAAAACACACACACACACACACACACACACACACACACGCGCATGCGCGCGCACAAAAACACACTCACACACACACACACAACACACACCCCACACACACACACACACACACACACCACACACGCGCTGCGCGCGCGCATACGCATACACACCACACACACACACACACACACACACACACACACATGAGCGCGCGCGCGCGCGCGCGCGCGAGCATGACAAGATGGGTGAATATATGAAGCTAAATGGGCTAAGTCTATCTTATGAAAAAACAAACATACATTCTCTTTAACAATGGCTCAAATCAAGATAGAATGCCTGTCTTTACTTGGGTAATACAACTATTAGATATGTAACACAGGTAAAATTTTTGGGAGTTTTTTTTTACTTCAAAGTTAACATGGAACATACACATTGATAATTTACTAACTAAAGCAATGAAAACGTTTAAATTTAATAAAAAATAGTCTCTAAACAAAAATGGGACAAAACCCATGTACATTAGTAACACTGTGTAAATCTTTAATGCGATCAAAGTTAACATATGCACAAGAAGTTTTTTTCAGTGCTCCAAAATATTTTATTAAAAAAGCTTCAAAGCATTGAATGTAAGGCAATTAAAAGTAGCACTAGGTCTACCAACTCATGCATCATCATCACGAACATATTTTGAGACTCAAATGCTCCATTAGAAGAGTATAGAAGACTAGCGTGTTGTAAATATGTAATTAAAAATTTAGCTATCAAAACATACATCAACTCTGACGTAAAGGTTAGGTCAGATATTGACTTTCCTAAAAGAGCTAAATCAATATCCTCTCAAGTTACACTAGTTACACTAGCAACATTCACAACCAAAACTATAACCGACTCTGGCATTTCTACAGATCAAGATTCAGTATCTGTCAGACCATCATTTTTTCCCAATACCAACATGGGAACTTCAAAAAGCTTATTTTGACCTTGACCACACAAATATAAAGAAAGACGAAAACATAAATATGCTAGCCAGTTATACTAAATGCCATATGAAGAAAACTACACGAACCATTTAAAGGTATACACAGACGGTTCTTGTATAAGCAGTAAAACAGGGTGTGCCTTTTTAATTCCTGATTGAAAATTGAGAAATCGTTCTATATTGGATTACACAAGTCCATATTTACAGCAGAACTAACAGCAATACTTATGGCCTTAAATTATTTGATCAACTTCCCTCAAACTGTATTTCAGATTCTTTTTGTGTAGATTCTATAATCAGTTTTGCAGGCATTTACAAGCCTTACAACTGCAACACCCGGCCAGAAATGATTATTGGAAATCAGTTGTTTGATACACATGCTAATTGTAAGGGGTACCCAGATAACGTTTTGTTGGATACCATCTCACTGTTCTTTATACTATAACGAAAGGTAGACAGGGCAGCCAACATGGCGCTAAGTGTGGTTCTCAGTCTGAATGCCTTCATTTTCCTCTTTCCTTGCACGAGCATTATGGTCTACTAAGGTAGCACATTTGGAATGTTTTCCAAAATGAAGTGAAACATCAAAACAACCAAGACCATTTTAATATTCAAAATATAAAAAGATAACTTTATTACGACTGAAAAATTACTTTCCTTAATGTACAGATGGAAACTTGATGCTTTCAAAACAAAATATGTTCAAAAATATAGTTTGCATTTGTGGATGCAAAATATCTCCTAGTCATATTCTTTCATGTCAAAGCTTGAAGATATTCATTCCAGTTTTATCGCAGAATAACTCGTTCAGTATATTCGATTCACCAGCTTTGACCTTGACTTTTTTGTAAGTCTAGAGAAAAGTCCAATTGGTCACTATTTATAATCTTTTTTTTTTAATGCGGAAGTGATGGAGGGGTAGAAGAGGTGAAGGGGTGAGGGGCGAGGAGGGGGGGGGGGTTATAATTTTTGTTGATTTTTTGTTGTTGTTGTTGTTGTTATTATACTAGTATAGCTATATATTCTTCTTGCATTTCAAATGCACATACATTTTCACGCCTAAGCATCCGTATGTATAACACACATACATGAATATATAGAACTCCATACAGTTTAGACATGCACAAGTTTGACTCTTTTACTCATGCACTACTTTCTCTGTTTTGTTTTGTT
>JAFLJL010005286.1:0-15717 GCA_018398815.1 Conus ventricosus
TTTTTCCGGAAAAAATTTATTTTTTCCTTTTTTCTAAAAAAAATTTTTCCAAGTAAACGTTTTTTTCCTTTTAGGCTTTAAAAACCAAAAACTTGAAAAACTGTGAAAATTGTGCAGGTGAATATATCTTGACAAGTTAATTTCTGTCAAAAATCTCAGTTCATCAGTGCAGTGGGAAAGCTTTGCTTTAAATTTTGACGTCAGGTTGTTTAAAACCCTTCTTTTCAAAACAATGAAGCACACTTCTAAAAAGTTTTTTCAAATCCTTTTGGTGTTTGGTTTTTGTCCAAAAGAAACGAAAACACAAATTGTTCGCGGACAAAAAACTTTCCAGACTATATGCTGGGGATAAAAAACTAGTTTTAGTTCTTTTTTGCCCCAAACCATGCTTCTTTTTTTGGTTTTTAATGCGTTTTTTTAATTTTTTTGTTTTCGGGGCATGGCATTTAAAATGTAAAAAATCCTTTATTTTTTCTACTACCTCTTTCCAGTTAAACCCTTGACAAAACGTCTTGCATCATGAGCACTAACCAACGCACATTACTTCCGTCTTGTTTGTCTGTATCCCGATCCTGTGTCAGGGGAAAAAAAAAAAAGTAAATAACAAGTGCTGTTTGAAAATATCTTATCTTGAGAAAACAAAACAAGGAAAGGTCTCGCATTAACAAATTTTTTGTAAAATCGCTGCAATGTTTATTTGTTCATTTCTTTTTAAATCCTTTCTCGTCCTTTTTCCACGTTTTTGATAACTGCGCCGTAAAAAATGGCCAGTAAGGAAAAAACAACCTTGTCTAATCCTCTTTTTAAAATTCATTGCCAAACTGACCACTGTATTCCACACAACTATGTCTTTTTCTCAAAACCTTTATGCATGAAATAATTTCCTAAAACCCTAATTTATAAAGGCTTTTTATATAAAATTTGAAGTCGAAGGACCTTTAAATAAAGAGCACGATAGCTCCTGGGAATTGTTTTTGGGCAAATGCTCAACAACATCATAAATAGCCCATTGAAATTTTCGAAATGTTCTTTCTTTAAAACCAGTTTGGCCCTTAATTTTGTTTAATTTTTTTATCTCATTTGACATCCTTTTCCCAAAGCGTTTTGCAGGAAATTGGGTAGTCGTTTTCATTTAGTGATTGGTTTACATTTTTAAAAAACCCCTTCTCAATTTTCCCCCTTTTGTATAAAATTTTTATACCTGCGACAAACGGGAATTTTACCATTTTCAGCATACACTGAATACACTGATGCTTATTTTGGTTTTTTAGCCCAACCTTTGAAAGTTTCCCTTCCTTAAACCATCCCATAAACAGATTCAGTACCGAGTTGCATAAAAATCACTCCCCCACAGCTTTTTGCTCTTCTTTTTTTAAAAAAAATTTTAAAAATCCCCTAACAGTATCAATGCCGCTGAAAAATTTTCAAACAGGCGTTTTGGCTATGAATTTTTGGAAAAATATTTTTTTTGTGTTTTGAATACTCGTTTGTTGGGAAATGATTTTCTCCCAAGCCCAATGCGTTTTTTTAAACATTGGGCCAGTGTTTTCTCTGTTTGTTTTTAATAGTTTTTAAAAATAATTTGAATGTTTTTCTCCTCTTCAATTCGTTTCTTTTGGTATTGTCATCGAGTGTATGTCTTTTTTCAGCTTTCTTGTACTTTAACCAGCGGAATGTCGCTTCTTTTGCAAATCACATTGTCCGGATCTACCGAGCCTTTAAATAAAATCGTTTACTCAAAATATAAAAAAAAATAGCGCCCTAAAAAACCCTGGCCATTTTATTGTCCTTGTTCCTAACCGGGTCCATCTTTTATTTTTGGCGCAAACTCGCATCCCTTTTTGTAGATCGTGAAAATCTTGTTGGTATTGCCGCCAAAAAACCCCACACCAGAGTAGGGGAAAAAGGGGTTTTCTATCCTAGTGCGCTTTAGCCAAATTGAAGGGGGCCCTGGCGCCGCGCGGCGGCGGAAGGGGAAACTCCCACCCCCTTTCCCGCGGGAGGTAAAACACGTTTACCGCTTTACTGGCGCATGTAAAAATTGCACAAGGCGTGGGCTGCTGTTTTTTTTTTTCCAGTTCGCAATAGTAAATACACGACGAACACAGCTGGTTTGACTATCAGTTCTTCGTAAAACAAAAAAACCTCGGCATGAGAGAGAGAGAGAGGAAAAGGGAGAGAGGGAG
The DNA here is from genome assembly GCA_018398815.1 of Conus ventricosus. Classification (NCBI taxonomy): domain Eukaryota; kingdom Metazoa; phylum Mollusca; class Gastropoda; order Neogastropoda; family Conidae; genus Conus; species Conus ventricosus. Next base: position 2,187 of record JAFLJL010005286.1, read on the forward strand.
AGGGAGGGAGAGAGAGAGAGAGAGAGAAGACTTCTTTTTTGTGTTTTTTTATTCAAGTTAACAAAATCCAAACATTCAAAATGTTCAAAAGCTAATTCGTTTTTTTTTTTCCCGCATCATAAAATAATGCTAAATCAGGAAAGCAATTTCGTTACTTTCAAGCGCAGGAAAGTTTCATCTAATAGCGAAGGACTAATTACCGTAGGTGTTTGTGTCTTCTTCTTTGTCGTCCGTGGCTTTTTGGGGGTTTGCTGCCCACCGGGGGGGGCAGTTTTTTTTTCCCCGTGTCCACTCAGGAAGAGAAGGTAAATATTGTTCACGCCCACCCATTTATTTTCCCAACGAAAACCCCCCCTTTTCCACATCAAAATCACGCCCTTTCCATGTTAGTTTGGCTAAAATTAAACACCCTGTTTTTAAACAAATTAACACCACCCAAAACCTAAAAATTGACAAATCAGTTTTTTAAAACGGGGGTTACGTGTAGATAAGTTTTGGTGACGTGACATGTTTTACTTTTCTCTCCGAAAATAAGAATTGGGGTTTTCAAATTTAATTATTTTTTTTTAATTGTTTTTTTATTTGGGGTTAAAAAATAAAGGGCTGACTAGCTACAGAGCCTTTTAATAATTTACATTTGGATTGGGGAGGGGAGGCGATAAAAGATATTTAAAAGAACGGGTTTGAAAAAAATTAAATTACGTTTTTTTAATCGCATAGACAGCAAAAAAAGCGTTAGCGGCTATAAGTAAAATCCCAATTTTTCCCCCAACCAAATTTATAAAGTTATTTCCATTTTATTTGTTTAAATTAGCTTGGTGCAAAACAACTGTTTTTTACTGGCCCCGGGGAGTAACTTTTTTGCTTTAATGAGATCAATTTTTACGACTAACAACAGCAAGACTGAAGAGGAGGGCTTTTTTCTTAATTTTGTATTTTGATTTTAATCGGGCTTTTAAAAAATAAACCCCCCCGTAGTTAAAACGCTTACAAAAATTTTGATGATTTTTGGGGGGGGTTTGTAGGGTTGAAAAAGAAGGTTAAAGACGAGAACGGGAAAAAAGTGTGTTCTGGCTCCCCCGGTTCAACCTTTTTGACCGGGACTCCAAACACACATTTCTTGTTCTCTAAAAAGGTTTAAAACAATGAAAAATCCACACACATTCTTTTTCAATAACCAAAAAATAACGATTACTAAAAACAAACATACTGTGTGGGGTTTCCTTTTTTTATACTAATTTACTAAACTTTTCAACTTAAATTTTGCTTAATCCTTTTTTTTTCTTGATCATTTTCAATAACATCATTTTCACGCAAAATTATAAAAGATCTTGTCTTTCAGTGAAATAAAACTACAGTTTTTAACTGTTCCTAAGTCTTTTAAAACGATTATTTTTTGGCAAAAAATCCCACACTTTCCCCCATGTTTTCCGCTAAAGGCTGTTTTGAAAAAAGTTTTTCTTTTTTTAACTATTCTTTTCTGCTAAACATCATCTTTAAAAATAGTGTCTGGTTCCTTCAAACAATATAAAAAAGCGTTCTAGAATCACTCTTTATTCTGGGTTTAACAAAAAATATGTTATCTCCCTTTAAAAAAACCTTCTATCATGATTGCTTTTTTCCCTTTTTAAGTGGGGGGAAAAATCACAATATGACAAAATTATAACGATAAACTGTTTGTAACGGTTGGGATAAATATTGTTTTTCCAAAACCAGTTTGCCACAAATTAATGAAAAATGAGGGGTTTTGTCAAAAAGTTTAACGCCCAATTTTTTATAACAAATTATCTAATCCGTTATTTTTTTTTCTTTTTCCGTCAAAACCTGTTCAGTATAATAAAATCCTATGACCAAAAATGTGAAATTTTTAATCCTTTTCAGTTTGTAAGATTGTTTTTTTTTTAGACAAATTTTGTTTTTTGTTGCTTGTTGTTACCCTTAATACCTCACCATTATGAAAACACGAGGGAACTTTAAGAGTTTAACTCTAGTTTGCCAAAAATATTAACCCTTTTTAAAAGGTCATCATAACCCCCAAACTCCATCCCCTCTCTCTTTAAAGCAAAAATTTTAAATTCTTTTGTGAAGCATCCCCTTAATTTTTTGTTTGGGAAAAGACTGTAATTTTGTAGAAGCATCCTGAAAAAACCGTTTCTTTTTTGTGGAGATGTACTGTTTTTTCCTACGGCTTATTTCAATCTCTTTCCGACTTTGCGTGGCAAAATTACGTGAAAAGGGGCCCAGAGTTCAAGTTTTTCTGAAACTTTTTGGCGGCAAAAAAATGTAAAGGGGCTTAGAATTCAAATTTTTTTTCCCATTCAAAATTTGGGTTTAAGTGCCATTTGGGCAGGCTTTCAACATTTTATTTATAGGCCAACATTTTTTGTTCGATTGCGCAGCTGTTCTTTTTGGGAAACTTTTTGCTGTCGCCAACCTCTTTGCGTTTTTAACACCATTTTTAGTGTACTCAAAACCATACAAAGGTATCTCCCCGTTCTGTTAAAAAAGCCCGAAACGTCTGCAAGGTCTTTTTTCTAAATTTATCACCTCCGGGCGCTAATGTAACCCCGGTTTCTGGCCCCCGCGACTTTTTTTAGTACAGTTTTTTTTTATTTTTCCAAAAAAATGTGCGGTTTCACTTTTTACGTCTTTCCCCTTTTGTCTTTGTTTTTATCGAAATGATCCAACCTTCCACAAACTAATCTTTTAAACTGAAAATTAGGAATGTAAAATTTCTAATCCAATATGCAGCTTTCCCCCCCCCAAAAAAGCTTTGAACATTGGACCTTCTATCAAAAAGTTTTCTCAGGCTCAGCTCATTAAATGAAATAGAGTAATAATTTAATTTCAAGATTGAGCGGACTTTCCCCCCTGTATTTTGTCTGGTGTAACAGAAAATTTTTTTTGGCCCCGTTGTTGCAAAGCCTAACATTTTAGCTACTCGTTTTCAAAAAAAAAATTTGCTTTTTCAGGCTTGAATGTAATTTTTTTTTTTAGTTTTGCTTTGTTAATTTGAGGGTAATGTCAAATTACCATTCTTTTTGTGAGAAAAACCCGAAATAACCATCAGGTATTGTTAAGGGGTAAATTGTTTTTTTGCTTCCCCTTTAAATTTTTTTGAATCTTATTTTTTCCCCTTGGGTTCAGTTATTTTTAAACCAACAACTTTGTAAATATTTCAGGGCCGACCTTTTGGGTTCAAAAACGTTATCAATAGCATGTTCTAAACCAAAGGACTGCCCCTTGATTTTTATTGTTACAAACATTTTTAAACGAAAAAAAATGACGCTTTAAATTACAAAAGATGCAAAATATTTGTTGGGCCGACTACATTTAAAAAATAAGAACCCGACCCCTCGCCATTCTGTGCTCAGTCTGATGCTTTTCAAAAAAGGGAGTACTCCTTTAAAACAGATATCTTAACCCTCCTTTTAAAAAAGACACATCGCCAAAGTGGGTTAATCACCCGATGCAGTTTTTCAAAACCTTTTTAAAATTTTGCGGTTTTGGCAACAACTGGGTTTTGGGAATCGTTGCTAACATTTAAATCCCCTGACCTTGGTGAGGTCAGTGTACAATTTCATTTTTATTACACCTTCAAGTATTTTGACTGAACGCGGCGCCTTTTCCAAATGACAAAAACTTTAATCCTTCAACAAAAATAACATGAAGGCTTTTGAAAAAATTTTGAAAAAATTCAATTTTAATGTTAAACGACTTTAGACAAAAGTCGGATCTTAACATGGTTTAGGCCCCCCTTATTTGGGGGGGGCTGCACAAAAATATAACAGACGGGTCCTCCTTACACTCTTTCTTTTCAGGCACAGGCGTTCCCCGGGTCCAAAAGGCAAGAGCAAAAAACGGGACAACATTTTTCTTAGACTATCGAGGGCAAAACAAAAGGGGGAATAAAACAAATAAAACGATCTATTGTATTAGTTGGTTTTGCTGGGTTTTCGCAATCACAGACAATGTCGAGCAAAATAATTCTTTTTGGCTTTGGGAAAAAAACAATACTTAGAAATTTAGAGGACCCCATTAATTTCATTGATTCCCTTTCAAAATAAAAAAAACCAAAAGTTTTACAATACGCAAGTCGAAAGTGACTTTGCTGTTGGCCGGTTTATACATGCAAACCTTCCCTCAACTCCAGAGCAATAATAAATACAATAAGAAATTCTTATAGCAGGAAATGAACAAAAGGTTTGGGAAAAAACCAAAATTTCGACCATAATATTACAAACAATAAAAAAACCCCCCAAAAATAATCATCCAATCCCGGGGTTCAAAGCCCAAGACTGTTAAGACGTGGACTTTGTTCGCGATGCCTGAAATAAAAGACGACTTGTTTGGTTAACGGCCTGGGATTATTTGGTCTTTATTACTTAGTCCCAACTTTTGGGAAACAAATCCCTAAGTGCTCAGCCATAAAGCCAATATTTTGCTTGCAGTAAAAACCAGCTAATAACACCCCCCTAATATACCGGGAAAAGAGCTATAGCTTTACCACTAATTTTTTTAATAAACTCGAAGATGGTCAAGCTTTTTTTTTTACCCATATTTTCAGGCGATGGTGATGGAGGCATAAACTTGCCCCCCGCCTCGCCGTAATACCTCACCAACGTACTTATTGAAATCCTAAGGCAGTTATAACGCTTGCTAATGTACCCTTGTTCTCTAAACTGTTTTTTATTTTTTCTCTAGCGTTGTGTCTTCATTAAAATTCTTTTTATGTTTCTCTTTTTTGATCATTGGTTGTAATTGGGTCTCGATTGCAAGCCGCTTTTATCTTGCTGCTCTTTCTTTTTTAAGATTTTTTTTTCTTTGTTATTCTTTCTTTTCCACCCCCCAAATTTGGGGTCGTCAGCCCCAGGGTTTTTTTTTTCTTTTTTATATCTCTCTTTTTTTACTTGTTTTGCAAATTTTCTGTTAATTCACCCTAATTTTTTTTACTTCCGATTTTTTTCCTCAATTCTTTCGGGGGTATTGGGGTCATTTAAATTTTTTAATGCTGTTTCTTCTGAAAAATGGGGTTTTGCTTCTTCTTTTCATTTGTTGTTTTTTCTGTATTGGAATTAAATTTTTGTAGTTCATGTTTTGGGGGGAAATGTTGGAGTTTTTGTTGCTTTTTGAAGATAGCAACTGCTTTCCTCTTTATTTTGGTTTTGGTTCAGTAAAGCCCAAAGGGGATCCCCCTCGTTGAATGAGTTTTTTCTAATTCTCCCACCTACAAACCTTTATGGGTTTTTGTTTATCTAAAGCTGAACACGTTCCTTTGTCGTTTTTTTACATACAAAAGGGGTTTTTTTAGTTTTTAAAAAATCAGGGGGTTTTAGTTTTAGGGGGTTCTGCCAAACTTTTTGGGATAATGATCTGACTTTCTTTCTGAATTCCCCTTTGCTCCCCTTAGCTATTTTATCCCCAATAGATCTCCCCATGCTGTATCAAGGAGTCTTTTTTTCCCCTGTTTCGCAGGATCCTAAAATCAAATCTCCTTTAATGCCCCCAGTTTTTAAATAATTAACTTTTTATTTTGTTTTATAAAAAATGTCACAAGTATATGGTCGTTTTTTGACCCCCATAGAAAGCTGAAAGAACCCCATGGCTGAAGGAAAAAAACGGAAAATTACTGTTCCAAATAATCCATCTACATTTATGCGGATCAAATTTTTTCTGTTAAATTTCCAGACCTAGACTAAAAAATTTTATTGTGCCAGCTCGCCACGGCTTACTTTTAAAATAGAACTCGCTTTAAAAACAGACCCAACCAAACAGTTGTCCAGAAAATGGGGGGGGCAACGTTAAAAAATTTCTAAAAACTTGAGGGAAAAAAGTATTTTCTTTACACAAAGCAGAAATTTTTTAACCTTTTTTGATTTGGCTAACCCCGAATGAAAGGGAAGATCTTGCGTTTCAAGGAATCGGGAATGAAGAAGCACTAAAACTTAAATGGGGCCCAAATGCCTAGGTGCTAAAGGCAGCAAAAAGGCTTTTGCTTTAAATTATGCAAAGGGAATCGCTTTTCCATACCCTTAATTTTGAGTTGTTAAAAGCGCATGCCCCCAAACCCTTTAAAGGGGGATTAAAAGAAAGATTGTCTTTCGAACTAACTTTTAAACTAAAAGTGTTTCAACAAAAACACCGAAGCAAAGACAGCATTTTGACATCCCTTAGAGTTGTTTTTGTTAGCAAATCTAATTAGGGTGATTGGGCAACAATGATCACAATTAGAAAAATTTTTTTATGAAACGTGCTCAACATTCAACATACCAAAACGGGGAGACGCTTATGGGAATTTTAATCTTAGTGTCAAGCAAAATCGCTTAAAGTATTTTATTCTGGTGAAAAGAAGAACCATTTGCAAGGCAAACGAAAAGTTTTTTTTTCCAAAAAAAAACGAAAAGGGAATGTACAATTTTATGGTAGTCCCCAACCAAAACTATCTAGCGGACTTAACCTTTTCATCATTTTGCGAAAAAAGAAAATTGTTTGGGGGTGGAGGGGGGAGAAGTCTAACAGCAACCTGCGTCTAAAGATCTAACCTTTAAATGTTAGGCTTGATGATTATTTAACAACAAAATACGGGTTTTTGGATTGACCTAAGGTCAAAAGAGGATAATCGTTGCATGGGAAATGGAGAACGGGTTTAAAAACAAAAAATTTAAATTTAGAAAAAAAAAGAAGCCGAAACCCCTTAAAAGTAAATTTTTTTTTATTAAATTTTACCAGGAATATTGCAAAAAAACAGATTTTAACCAATAGAATACAAATTATTTTCATTTTTAAAAAAAACTGCGTTTAAGTTTATCCAAAGTATACAGCGCCCGAGTCGCCCAAAAGAAGGGGTAGTAAAACCCCCGAAAAAAAACCTTTAGATTAACAAACATTACGCAAATGCAACAAAAACTAAGCAAGACCTTTCAAAAAAACAGCAAAAACCAAACAAGTTTTTCTGCTGCTTTTAAAGTGTTTCCCCAGTTTAAAACGGGGCAACGCTTAAGCGCCTTATCGCAGGAACGAGTGTGGTTTCTTAGCAACGGGCATAGGCCAACCCAGTTTTACCCCAGGGGTTTTGTCTTAGGTTTTTGGGCCCGGTTCATGCTGAGGTGCAAAGCAAAAAAATTAAAAAATAAACCCAAAAGCACACAGCTATGGTTAACAATAACAGCTAAACTTAGTTTTTTTCAAACTGATAAAAAATAAGCGTAATTGCTAAACCCAACGGGTGAGAATTTGTCGTTTACCAAAGGCCGATTTTTATGATACAAAAGACAAAAAATTTGATCTTCAAAGAAAGGGGAGACAAATTTTTCTCAAAACTAGACACCCAAATAAAAAAAGGGAAAGCTTAAAAAAAAGTAAAAAACATTAAACCTGCTCTAAAAAGTCACTTAACAACGCCAAAGGGGTGTTTTACTTTAGTTTTTGATCTAAAAACCAAAAAAAACCCCGATATTGATTAATTTTTTTTTTGATTTAAATAAAAATTTTTATTTTTGAAAAAAATCAGCTGGAAAGATATATGAAGGACCGGGGCGAAATTTTTTTAAGGAAGCTTAAGGAAGGTTTTCAAAGCACAAAGATATTTATTTGAAGTCATTGATCCAGCAAGCTACGGGGAATGTTGCTCTGCTATTTCTCAATTCCAAATAAACTAACAATAGACCCGCCATTAAAGTAATGTTAGTGTTTTAATCGCTAATAACCAAAAAAGAAGGGAAAAACCCAGAAGTCTGGGTCTCGCTAAACAACAGACTATTCTTTCTCTAATGACTTAACACCCGGTTGGGCAGCCAACTGCTTTAAAATTTGATGTGGCCGCCAAAAGCCAAAATGAGGGCCTTTGGGTTTGGGCAAGGGGGAAGTCTTGAGATCAATTAAAAAAGTCGTTGCAAGTTGAGGGAGGTCTTACATCCCAACCCCCACATTATTGCAAAAAGAGCAGTTCTAAAAAAAAGAATCAGACAACAAAGTTTCATGTGGTTGTTCTCGCAAGGGTGCATTAAAGCCGCAAAAAAGCAGGAAAAGGGTCAACTATCACCCTTACATCAATGATCTTAATTTAGTGGAAAATCCTTTCCTGTTAGGTGGATTCCATTGTCAGTTTTGAAGAACAAAAAAAAACCAATAACTGTTAAAGTCACCTGGATGAAGAAACAAATCTACAGCCCATTAAAGTGTCCAAGAACAGCCCAAAATTGGGGAACCAGAAAAAATATTTGACTTTTCTGCTGAGTTTTTACCCCTAAAACCCTTTTCACATTTAACCACAATGAGAGATTTTTTGGCGCATACTACAAAAATTTGGGGAACAAGAATTCCCCTAGAAAATTTTAACAAAATTCCATCTGTTAAAAACGGCGAGTAACAAAGAAACTTGTATCGGCCCCCCGTTGCGTAAAACAGACTAATTACGCCCCCCAAAGGCAGTAAAGTTATTTTAAGAATGGAAAAGGGGTGCAAATTCTATATGTTTTTACGAGACTTTGAATCACTCATTGTTCCCTTTAAAGGGCAGCGCCACAAAAATCGAAAAAACAGTTTAAAGATAATCACAGATTTTTTCATTTGCCTTCATTTTTGTTAGGGGCGGATGGGGGCTCATTTAGCACCGAATTATATAGAGGCCCCAAATGCGGCTAGAAAATTTTACAGCGCATGCAGCAAAATGGAAAAAACTTTCTAAAAATCTGAATTTATCTGAAAACTGAGACGTAAAAAGACCAACAACTTAGACTCGCCACACGTTGGGTTGGGTTTTGAATCAGGAAAAGCCAAACCAAAAATAAGAGACCAGATCACATTTTGGGGGAAAATTCAGAGGAGCGCGCACAACAACTGCAATCTTCAAATAAATTTGAAACCCAAAAAACCCGGGAAAGGGCCGTTTCTTTATAACTTGCGAGTTACGACTTAATTATAATGAAAGCTAACACGCCTTTTGGGGCGCTTTCACATCATGGGAAAAAACATGTGTTCATTTAAAAAAACATTCTTTTTATGTCTATGCGCACATGATGGGTTCATTTGGTCACTGGCTATGTCCTTAAAATCCCGCCCAATAACGGGAAAAAATTTTGGGCCAACCCTTTGTTAGAAAAGGTTTTTCCCCTTTTGAATACGAAATTTTGGAAAGGTTTGAAGAAGCTATTCCGCCTAAAGGCGCGTTCTTTTTTGGGTGGAAAGGACACGGATTCTGATTTCCACATCTCAAAAGCGTGGCAGAATTAGAGTGTAAAAAAATGGGAGTTCATGTTCATATTTTATGGCCGATGATGTTTTTGGCGGACGTCTTTGAAAATTATAGAAAGACCGCATGAAACTTTCAGCCTGGATCCCCGCATTACATTTCTGGCCTGGGATGAGCGGATGCTTTTTTAAATTTTTCTGGGGTACAGATTTTATTTTTTGCTGACCTACCAATGATTCAGATGAGAAAACGGGTTTGCGGGAGGGAAAATATGGCGTGCTCATTACTGTAAAGCAAACAAAAAATACTTGGACGACTTGATCCGAGTAAAAGGGCTAACTACTCATGTATTTTGAGCAAACAATCTGATGGTTTGGGGAAGGCGCAAACGCTTCCCTTTTGTAACTTTAAATGTACACAAGCGGTGGACGAATAATATTAAAAGGCATTAAATGTTGGGGGATTTTTCGCCGGGTCAACAGCGCGGATACATTGGGGAAATTGACTTAGAATATCCCCAAACCCCAGACCTGCATAATACTATCCATACACGAAAGTCTAAAGTGAATCCAAGAGAGGGCCCCCAAAATTTTGCCTAATCTTCGGGCAAAAAAAATTAGTCTTATTACAGACTTCACAATTTTATTTTAAACAACGGTTTGAAGTTTACAGCTGTTCATCATAATTGCTTTTGATCAAAACATTATGAAAACCCTACATCATGAAAACATGATCTCAGAAATAAAAACCACAATGCCTCAGAAAAAGACTTTTTAAGCTGATAACAACGTTGTTTCGGAAAGACATGGAGAACCCACAAACGCAAAGACCAAAAATTGGTCCCAAAAGAACGAAGCAATTAAGCGAAATTTAAAACAATTTCAGGGCTTTAGAAGATTTCATGATCACTTTTTGGGATAATGAAGAAAAAAAAGAAATCAAATGGGTAAAAACCCCTTTTTAGGGGGGTTTAAAAGTTTGAATTATCAAAGCTTTTTTATTTAGAATTTTTTTATGACTACTTTAAGCCCTGTATCCCGGTCCGAGTACTTTAAAAGTACAGACATTTTTTTTATGTACCCCACTGAAGACATCTATAAGACTGGGAAAAAGAAGTAGCTAAAGGGCCGCAGGATGGCGACACATCCCATTTCCAAAGATTCGCCTTTACATTCAATTTCAACAAGAAGGGTTTTGGAAAGAGAAGGGTGAATTTCTGGAAAAAGGGGATCAAGGAGTTGTTGGGTTTGGGAAAAAAAGTACTATTTTGAGCCGGAAAAACCCCTTAAAAAGCAAAGGGGGAAATCTCGCGTGTTGTGCAGTCAGCAATCACATGACAACTCAAAAACTTTTTTGGCAATAAGACTTTTCAATGAAACGAAAACTACGATCAACTACAGAGTCAACACAACGGGTTTTAACAAAGAAGTCTTAGATAAAAAAAACAAAACGTGTTTGTAATCCCGATTTTTTTGCATATGGCCATTTTGAACCGTAAAAAAATTAAAGGGAACTGTGTTGGTGGGATTATTGCGTTTTCTTTTACAAAAGATCTTTGAGGGGCTGGTTTTTTGTTTTGTCGTTTTTCTAAAAATACACAGGGGGTTCATCTTTTCAATTCTTTTTTTTTCATATGGTCAACACTCCAAAATATCGTTGCCTGATCGAGTGCCCCTTCTGCTTCCCCCGGTAAATAAAGGACCTTACTTTAAACCAAACGGGGAATTTTGTGGGTGTTAGAGTCCCAAAAATTTTTGTTTTTCTTTGATTGTTTACTGGGGTTTTAGACCTTTAAATTCTTTATTATTTTGCCGCAAAACGAGGGCTTCTAACCCATTCTGTGTTACGAGAATTTTCAATAAGCTCTCTGTGATATGGTAGGAGAAAAGTTTTTCAGCTAACTTTTTTTAAAAGTTTCGACTAAAGCCTGTGTCTGTGAACCCCGGGATGCCTTTTTAATGGTAACTCTTTTTTTTAAAACAATAACTGTTCATTTGGGGCCTTTAAATTTTTTTCCCGTCAGACTTGAATCGCGAGGATAAGTTAAAGGACCTCGCGGGTATATCAGCTGTATAGCGACAGCAACGCAAAAGCACTCTTTTGTTTTTAATGGTTCCGCATTTTTGTATTTTGAAGCTATGTCAAGACGAAAAGGCGTATTTAAATTTTTTCGTCTAATGTACCAAGGGTAAATATAAAAGGGTCCATTTGAGGGGTGTCGTTTGGATTTGTATTGACAAAGTGGGGTCTCTGTTTTCGTCAGGCGCAGGTAAAAAAATTTTGCCAAATCGCTTTTTTAGATAAAACCCTTTTTTTCGCTGTTTGTTCATGATCCCGCTGTTGGCTTAGCTTTTTAATTCGTGATTTCCCCTTCCCCCTATCCTTTTGGTGAATAAAAGATTTTGTTTTTTTTATTTAGCTGAATCATGCGCAACAAAAACACAAAGGTCATCCACGACAAAAAAACGCGATTTCTTTCGTCTTTTTTTTTTCTGAGGGTTGATAAAAGTTGCTGAATTTTGGTGGGGGCAATGTCTGGATTGGTTTGCCCGTTACTAGATAATACTCTTTTATTGCTTGATCAACATCTTTAAATGTGTAAGCTGCATGTCCCTGTTTTTTCAGTGTGTTATTAATAAAATCTAACTGCTCAATTCTCTGCTTTTCATAGTGATCTTGTGCTGCGGCTAGTAGCTCCACAGCTTTGTTATGTCTTTTTCTCTCGTCGTCATCCCGCAGTTTACTAAACGCGTAATTACTTCTGCTAAAAGCAAGCGCATTAACCACAGCGCCACCAATCATCATTACGAGTGAAGCCATTTTTTATAAATGTATTTTTTTACATATTTATATTCTCTGGAATTATTCCTTGCTTAACTAGAAAATCTTTCGTAGCGAACGAAGCTGCAATAATAGCGATTAGCTTTGCTGAATCCTCAAAGTCTAGTTTGCCAAGATCTGCGGTTTTATTTTTAACAGGCTTTTACCAAGCATCGTGTATCCTACACTTAGGCCTCCAATAACAGCAGAATGGTATACAAGGTTGGCAATAGTTTTTTCGGTGCTCATTTTAAAAAAATAAAATAATTATAATTAATAAAAACATGAACAGCGATGATCTACTACAGCTACAGAGCGGCCAACACTGTCTTGAACTTACAATGAAGAAGTTGATGATCAAGCTATTATGCCAAAAAGGAAAGGTTGTATTCTTTGGCAGCATGTGGGAAAACAAAACAGTTCCTCGAACTGAATTCAGCATAGAACAGATTCAACAGATGTCGCCGCAAGACATTATAAAGTATCATAACAGGTTATGAAGCGCAGCTGGGGTCGAGAATGGTGAAAGTGTAGGACAAACGGTTCTTAGTTTGTACACTAAACTAGTCAGTAGATTTGCTCCCATTGATTCTGAACAAGATCTTACGTATGATTTAACGCAAGATCCAGTTTTAACAAAGTCATTAGAGTCTCTAAGCTGTGATTTATATTACAGATTTGGAACATTGTTATCGCCGTTAATCATGGGATTAATTACTTTTAATCATATAGATTTTATTTCCCTTCAAAATGAACGAGCCGGAAAATCAGCAGAATCAGAAAACACTGAATCAGAAAACACTGAATCAGGTAGAGATAGTGACAAGTGAAAAGCTAGAGCATCCTGGACGCATTGCAGCAGGAAAAAAATTAGCAGAGTGGAACAAACAAAAAAAATTACAGTTACAATCACAAAATATAACTCATCATGAAAACATAACACCGCTAACGCCAACAGTTGATTCAATGCCAGCTCCAGAACAAGAGCAAGTTAATTCAAGGGCACCAAAGTCTTCATGGAATATTGAACTTAAAACAGTTGTCATTTTTGGCGCCATTGCTGCTGCTGGGGGCAGTTATTACGGTTATAAAATATATAAACAATGGCGACAAAAACAAAAGAAGTTAAAACAACCTGAACCATTAAATACAGAAGACAACAGCACGCCAGCACCGCCAATAACAAAAAATCATTTTGATCCATTTAAAATGCAATAATATTTTAAGAACTTAAATTTAAATTTTTTTGATAAAACATGGCGGATTATTATTTGTTTAAAATGATGAAGTCAATAAATAAAGACATGGGGTCTATAAAAGACATTTCCATAGACCAGAATTGTAATAAATGCAGTTGTTAGGATGTAAGAACTTCATTAAGATCTATGCTGACCGATCTCACGCAAGGGCGTTAAGCAAGACATCCTCAACGATGACGCTTTTTTTTAGGGCTGTGTGTACTATTTAGATCTACAAAATAAAAACATAGACTGTATTTTATAATTATTAACTAACGATGAC